>BMAO01000677.1:0-27352 GCA_019973975.1 Trichonephila clavata | reverse complement strand
AACAGACCCTGATTTCCGTCGGCTGATTTTGAAGGAAGTCAAGAGTATTCAGTGTGTGATTCCCGACCAAGGTGTGCCAAAGATTTTGGCAGTGATTCGAAACAGAAAGGTGAGTCTTTTCTTTGAGATTATACTCGGGCAGCAATTGATTATTATTATTGTTATGATTAATGTATGTAAAATTTTGGTAGTAAATAATTTACGTACTAAGTAAAGTTAGCAAACACTAGAAAGAGAGACTAGAAAGATTTTTAAAGTTTTGTATGATGTATAAATGCGATTTATTAGTATTGTTGTTTGTGAAATATAGTTAAGTATATAGTAGTTATACTTGTTTCGTTGGTACAGTTACTGTGCAGAGTACTGTATTGTTTTTAAGATTTGCGCACATTTGTGAAATATAGTTAAGTATATACTGTTTCGGGTACAGTTACTGTGTAGAGTACTGTATTGCTTTTAAGATTTGTGCGTTTTTGTCAAATATAGTTAAGTATATCAGTAGTTATACTTGTTTCATTGGTACAGTTACTGTGGAGAGTAACTGTTTTTTTTAGGATTATTGTGAATTATAGTTAAGTTCTAGTAGTCTAGTGTATTTCTAGTGTGCGTTGAGTTTTGTATAATTTTTGTAACAATTAAGCTTAATTTTGGTTTTGTGTGTATTAGTGCATCATGGCGTACTTATTAAGGCAAAGAAAAGAAGTATTGGTAGAAATGGCGAAAGAATTGGAGTCGAAGCCGATAATACCTTACCTAAGGTAGAAATTACGAAGAGAATATGTCAGAGTGAACAATATGTTGAGGAAACAGCTAAATGTCTGTTGGAGTGTATTTTGGATGAAAAACGTGAACAACTTCGTGAACCGGCGTGAAAAATAAGGAACGGGAACTTGAACGTGAAAATAAGAACAATTGAACGTGAAAATAAGGAACGGGAACTTGAACGGGATTTTGAGGAGAGGAAACTAGTTAGGGAATTTGAGTTGGAAAAAATTAGATTAACTAATAATACAGATACGATAAGTGTATCGTCTACCGATCTTGAGGGCAGGGAGGTAATAGACGGGTTAATTTAAGAGACTTAGTGCCTAAATTAGATATTAAAAATGCGGACATAAATTTATTTTTCGAAATTTTTGAAAGGCAGGCGAAAAAGGAAAAAGTGGCTGAGGATAGATGGGTTTCCCAACTCATTCCGTTATTGCCGATGGAAATAGCGGAGATAGTGGTGAACGAACCACCGGAGATAGGCGACGATTACCCTCACATAAAAAATCTGCTCTTAGCCCGGTTTCAACTCACGCCGGTGGCCCTTAGAGATAAATTTGAGTCGCATCAACGCAGACCAGGTGCGATGTGGGCTGATCTGGTGTTCGAGCTCAGGTCCTACCTAGACAATTGGCTAGTCGGGATGAGAGTGGACAGTTTCGACGCGTTGAAAGAGCTACTAGTGACAGAGCAAATAAAAAAAGAGCACCAAGTGAATTATTTGACCATTTTCTAGATATGTGGGATAGCTTCAAAGAGGCTAAAAGTTTAGCACAGAAATTGGACCATTTTGAGGCGATTAAAAGAGTGCATAAGAAGCCAAGTCTTGCAAAAACGTGGGAGCGTAGGACCTATGATAAACCATCGCTCGAAAGTAAAAATAAATTAGCTAATTTTAGTGGAAAGGGTAGAAATGTTGGATCCCTGAATAGGGATTCTATTAGGCATGAAGTAAGCCATGGGAGTTCTCAGATTAGGCGAGAGGGTCTCAGGGGATCGGAGAGTCAATTTGAAAAAAGGAAACCCATTATATGCTACTACTGTAATGAGGCAGGACACATAAAAACCAGCTTACCCCAGATTGAGGAAGAATAACTTTGAAACCGTAGCAAATTTAAATGTAAATACCGGGGATGAGGATCCATTTAAAAATTTTAAAGTAAATATGGAGATAAATGGCGTGGATCGGGTATGTTTAAGGGATTCAGGGTCAGCTATAGACGTCTGCGCCCGGAGCTGGATTAACGAAAATGACCTCCTAGGCGAATATGTTTGGGTAAAGAGCCCATTAGATGAAGTTTGCCACTGTTTGCCTCTGGCTAAAATTAAAATCACGACAAAGAGAGGAGAATTTTATACCAAGGCTGCTATAAAGCAGGATAAATGCGATTTCGATATGTAAATATTGGGAAACCGGACGGCGGAGCTTATCGAAGCAAGCGATCAAGGCGTACAGTTGATTAACGCTGTGGTGACCAGGAGTAAAGGAATATGTCCGTCCCTTGAGAGGGGAAAGGAGACAAGTGACGGGGTTTTGAACGAGAACCGGGCGAAACTTGCGGAATTCCTTTTCCCGCCGAAGGGGAAGAAAAAGACAGCCTTGAAATTCCTGCGTTTGAAGAAGGAGGTGAAATGAGTTTAGCAGAACTGAAAGGCTCCGAATTTATAGAGGAGCAAAGGAAATGCCTGGATCTCAAGCAATTATGGGATAAAGCCCAAACAGAGGGAGACACAGAGTTTAAAATTATCAGAGGGAGATTAGTTAGAGTCGCGAGAACAAGGCGAGGGGAAGAAATCAGACAACTGTGCGTGCCCCTAAAATATAGACTCAAAATTAACAAACTTAGCCATGACGAGATAGGGGACATCTGGGGGTGACGAAAACCAAAGATAGGATTCTAAGGCATTTTTTTGGCCTAATGTGTACAAGGATGTGGAGGAGTTCGTTAAAACTTGCGACTCGTGTCAACGGGTAGGAAAGCCTCAGGATAAGGTGAAAGCACCTTTGAAGCTCGTGCCGATTATTTCAGAGGTATTCTCTAAAATCAACATAGATGCTGTGGGGCCCCTACCGATCTCAACCAACCAAAATAGATACCTGATTACGGCAATTTGTGTTGCCTCGAAGTACCCTGAAGCTATACCGGTGGAAAGTATTACATCCCCCAACGTAATAAACGCCCTCTTGATTATCTTTTCTAGGATAGGATTTCCGCGCGAAATACAATCCGACTTGGGGACTTCTTTCACTAGTGAATTGACCACCACATTTTTCAATAGATTCGGTATAAAGGTAACGCGGTCCTCAGTCCACCACCCCCAGAGTAATGCAGGGAAAGAGTGCATAGAACCATCAAGCGCATAATTAAGGCTTTGTGCGTGGAGTCGGGAGAAGATTGGGAAGGGGTCCTTCCTTCGGCATTATTTTCTCTAAGAACGGTCACTCACGAAAGTACCGGATTCAGTCCGACAGAGTTAGTGATGGGAAAGAATTTGAGAACTCCCCAAACATTAATTTATGAGCAATGGATGGAGGAAGAATGCACGAGCCAACCAGTTGTGGAATACATACTGCAATTAATTAATAGACTTAAGCGTTGCCAAGATATTGCGTCAACTAGAATGAAGGAATGCCAGCATAAAAGGAAAACGTGGTATGATCGCCAGGCCGTGGAACGGAAATTTGGGAGAGGTGATCTCGTCATGGTACTAGCCACCTCTAAACGGAATAAACTCGATGTGAATTGGATAGGGCCGGCAAAGGTGATAAATAGGATATCGGAGACGAATTATGTAATTGATTTACCCGGGAAAAGGGATAGAAGTACCATCTATCATGTAAATTTACTAAAACCATATAATCGGAGGCCCGAGTTAGTAAATCTGGTCATAGAAGAAGGCTCAGACGAAATAGAGGGGGACGCCGAAATTCCATATCCAGAAAAACAATGTACGACGTTTGACTACCAAGAAATACTGGGGGAAAGCCAACTGCAGCTTAAACTATCCCCAGCTCAGATCAACGAATTAAAAAAGGTTATTACTAAAAATAAGGACGTTTTTTCCCCAGACCCGGGGACAACCCATTTGATGGAAATGGATATCGAACTGACTTCCGACAAGCCCATTAAGACGAAACCTTATCGGATGTCCCCGAGGCAAATTAATATACTGCGAGAGGAAATTAAGCGTTTGTTAGAACTGGGTGTCATCGAGATAGGGCAATCCGATTTCACCTCGCCCTTATTTTAGTAGAGAGCCCAAATAGAGACCCTCGACCGTGTGTCGATTATCGTCGTTTGAACGAGGTGACTCGAGCTGAGTTTTTCCCCTTACCAAATATGGAGGAGATCGTAGAAAAGGTGAGCGCGGCTCCTTACGTAACCGTTATGGATCTGTCAAAAGGGTACTTTCAGATTCCCCTCACACCGAGAGCGCAGAAATACGCAGCTTTCGTTACACCATTTGGCACATATATCCCAAGAAGATGATGTTTGGATTAGTATGTGCACCCTATTATTTTTGTAAATTAATGGCCCAGGTTTTGGAGAGTTTAGAGCAGTTTGCCTTACCTTACATAGACGATATAGCCATTTTTTCCCAAGATTGGAAGGATCACGTAAAACATATCGGCACGGTCTTGGGAAGATTGAGGAAGGCGGGACTAACAGTGAAACCTTCTAAATGTAAATTCGCATAAGAGGAAGTCTTATTCCTGGGTCATAAAATTGGTTCGGGAAGCAGGTCTCCAAGTGATCTTAAGGTCAAAGCCATAGCAGATTTCCCTCAACCCACCACGAAAACTCAGGTACGGTCTTTTCTCGGGCTGGTGGGGTACTATGCCCATTATATCCCAAATTACAGTGCCATAGCTGCGCCATTAACCGACGCTCTAAAAGGGAAGATTAAGAAAGAAAAGATCGCATGGGATGAGAAATGTGAGAAAGCTTTCGAGGAGCTAAAATCCAAACTCGTCTCCCAACCCATTTTGTTCGCTCCGGATTTTTCCAAAGATTTTATCCTGCAGACGGACGCGAGCGAGGTTGGGGCCGGAGTTGTTTTGTCGCAACGGATAGGTGAGGAGGAGCATCCCATTGTTTTCCTAAGCAAGAAATTTTCCAAAGCGGAGCGCAACTACAGCACTGTGGAAAGGGAATTAGCTGCGATAATTTTTGGTTTAAAGCGGTTAAAGCATTATTTAGACGGACAAAAATTTGTTATAGAGACGGACCACAATCCCTTAACATATCTAAACAAGCTGGGGAGCACCAACCCGAGGCTGCAAAGGTGGGCGTTGAGTCTACAGCCTTTTAGTTTCGAAATTAGACACAAACCCGGGAAGCTCCATGGAAATGCAGACGGCCTCAGTAGATTAGAATAATCAGTCATCGTAAATTTTCCTATTAAATTATTTTACTCTTTTATAGTATTTGTGTGTCTACATTGTTGTATTGTGTGTGATTGTGTGTATATGGTGAAAAAAAGTATGTGATACTGAAAATCTTTTGTGTCTCTCAGCCAAGTGTAAGCACATAGAGGTCTAGTACAGTAGTTACGTGTGATTTAACGTATAGTAATATTAGTAAAATTTTAGCATTTAACTTATTCACTTAAAACTCTAAGTTTTTTTAAGATGAGATGTAACATTAAGAAAAGAATCCAAGATTTGAAATTTAAGTTTTTATTGTAAAGTGTGTAAAATGTTATGGAATTTTGGATTTACTTATTATCATATTTATGAGTGTTTTTTTTAATTATTGGATTGCTGTCCTGGTTGATCTCATTGTTAAGACATTCTTTTTTTGAGTCAGTCATAAGAACAGATCCAACATTGGACCAGAGCAGTCCAGTGAAATGGACGTTTTCAGGGGGAAGGAGTTGTGACGTCGTCACAATGGAGAAAGCGCCTCTATTCATAAACATTTCCACAGCTGGAGAAAACTTGTTTTTAGCTGCATTGTGTTGTATCAGACAGCTGGACCGTCGGCGTCGGTGTGTCTGGGGGACACAATGGACTAGGCATCGCTGCATTATTTCTATTCATGGGCAGTGATTGTACGTCTTGAATGCTGGCGCCTCTGCAGGCGGCGGCGAGGTGTTTGAAGTGCCAGATGTCAGCCGGGCCCTTGTCGCCGGGAACCTTTGAGAGGGACCGGACTTTTGTCATCTCTGCACGAATGGATGACGTGCAAGACCGTTGGTGCCGGGTGCAAAACCCTGAGGTCGGCCAATGGGGATTGATGAGGGGCGTGGAGTGAACCCTCCCCTAGACTTTAAAAGAGTGGACTTGAGAAAGAGACGGGGGAGGAACTAACTGCTGGAGACTCCTGATACACTCCTGAGAGACTCCTGAGAGACTCGTGATAGACTCCCACGAGAGATTCCCGGAATTGAACCCTGCGGACGAAGGAAGAGACTCCGGACAGACTCCCACGAGAGATACCCAGGAGAGAGGCCTGCTGACGAAGGAGGGAGCAAAGAGACTCCGGAAAGACGGCTGATAGAATACAACGAGAGATTCTTTAATAATTAGCTTAGCGTACATTTCCAATGTGGAGCCACGACGTTACAACGCACAGTCCTTAAATTTGATAAGTAGATTCCTTTCATAGATTAGATATCAGCTACAAAATGGGTTTTGTGAAAATAGCACCCCCAATTGGTGTTGCACGGGATTAAGGGGGGGGGGTAATAGATAAATATTTCCGTTTTTAACTACTAGACCTCCCTGCTTGAAAATTGGTAGGCATGTTTTTTTCATGGAGTAAAATCCGCTACAAAATGGATTTAGGGGAAATTAACCCCAAGGGGTGTTGCGGGTGGTTAAGGGGCGTTATAAATTCCAATTTTTAAACTATTAGACGTACAATCTTGGAATTGGGTAAGCAGATTCCTCTTACAGGGTAGAGATCTGCTACAAAATGGTTTCGTTGAAATCGACTCCCAAGTGGCATTACGGGGCTTAAGGAGCGTTCTAGATAGTTATTTCCATTTTTAAAATATGAGACGTACAGTCTTGAAATTTGGTTAGCAGATTCCTTTCGTATTGTAGAGAACCGCTACAAAATGGGTTTCGCGAAAATCAAACCACAAGTTTCATTTCGTGGAATTAAGGGGCGTAAAAGATAAATATTTCCGTTTTTAAACTGTTATATCTACCCGCTTGAAAATTGGTAGGCACGTTTCTTCCTTGGAGCAGAGTTTTTCTAACAAGAAGTAAAACAAAAATCGACCCCTAAGGATGGTTGCGAAGGGTCAAGGGTAGTTATAGAAAAAAATTACTGTTTTTGAATAGTTATTCCCACTTACTTGAAATTTGTTAAGCAAGTTTTTTTGTTGAATAGGGAACTACTAAGAATGTATTTTACGGAAAACAACTCCTGGGGGAGCAGGGGGTTACTCGGGCGTATTGACAAAAAATCTCCTTTTTTCGAACAACAAGGACTATAATAATGGAGTTTGGCTTGCATTTTCCTTTTTTTAAATTGAAATCTGCTAAGAACAGTTATATTGGAGTAGTATTTACAGAGTAGAGATCCACCAAAAATTGATTTTGCGGAAATCCACTTTCTTATAGTGTCACGAAAGTTCAAGCATCATTCTATACTTCAATTTTAGAGATTTTTAGAATATACAAATTAGAAGTCCTGTTCTTTTTTATATCAAGAGTTGAGAGTTACAGTTATAATTATATTTTTCAACATAATCAAATACTAATGCTAGGGCTTAGATATCAAAAATTTATGTATATATATATATATTTCTATATAAACAGTATATATTTATAAAACATCGTGAAATACCCAGCGTAGCGGGTGGGTAATGGCTAGTTTATTATATGGCTAAAGTAGAAGAAAACACTGCATATACTATTGTTTACTATTTTGTTCAGATCTGCAGGTCTTGGACCATGATGCTTGTAGGCCATAGCCTTATGGCTATTAATTTTTTTCAATGCTTTGCTATATAATGGATATTTTAAAGAAACATTCTGACTCCGTTTGGAAAAGTGAACATCTAAATATTTGATTGAGGATTGCCAAGGTAGTGGATGCCCTTCCAATAAAATATTAGGAAACGTATTAAGGGGTCTCAGGGGTGTTAACCCTTTTTTTTCGAATTTTCGAAAAAAAATATATGTTCTTCATTTTTTTCTGAACATTTTGTTACTAACCACGTGACAATACTCTAAAAACTTCGAAAGTTATTCAAAAAATTGCAAACAGCAATTTAGTCATAACAGCTTTTAAATGGACACATGCCACGCCCACTTATTCTTGATTTATGCATACGTTTCATTTTTCTGTTTTTAATAAGCCTCATGAAATGTTTTAAGCGCTTGAGTTGATCAACTCAACACATTCATTCTGCTGTGTTTTGATTCTGTTGTGTTTACTTTAGCACACGTTTTTTTAAAACACTTATCTAAATCGAAAATATTTGTTGTTTTATACAAATAGCATTTGATTAATGGATACTCTGAAAAGATCATTGGGCAAACGCCCAAGAAAAGAAGATTTAGAGGAAGTAAATATATAAAGGTAAGTGACTCACATGTTGCAGACATGAAAGATACGAGGAAGTGTGCAGAAATGAAAAATACAAGCAAGTGTGCCGAAATGAAAAATGCTTCAAGTAAAAAACTTTCAGGAATTCAGACTTCATTAAAGTCAAATCTTGTTAAGGTAAGTGAAAACTTCAAAGGATATCGTATTTTTGATTTTATTTCAACCTTTAGCTCTATTTTGTCAGTATCATGCTGTTTAAAATGTCAAAAAAGCCATTAACAATTAATGAAAAATCCACTCGTGGTTTATGTTCGAATTTTGAAATACATTGTAAAAACTGTGGGAGTATTTGTACTTTTTCAAGCTGTGAAAACACTGGGAATCAAAATAATGCTCCAGAAATTAACAGAAGATCTGCTTTAGCAATGAGATGCATAGGTCAAGGTTTAGAGTCATTAAAAACCTTTTGTGCTGTAATGAATCTTCCTAATCCTGTTGAACAAAAATCATATGATGTTATTAATAATAAACTTTCACTTATTATGAAGGAAGTTGCCGAAGAAAGCATGAACAGGGGAGCTGTCGAAGAAAATTCTTCGTCACCTGATAACATTTTAACGGTAAGTGGTGATGGGACCTGGAAGACGAGAGGACATTCATCGTTGATTGGAGTATGTACTCTAATGGGGCCGAAAGAGGTAAGGTTTTGGATAGGGAAGTGTTGTCCTCATTTTGCAAAGGATGCGACAGTTATAAAGGGATAAAGTTTGGTACCAAGTACAATAAATGGCAAAGAGCGCATAAGATTTCATGTAGAAAAATTTATTCTGGCTCTGCTGGTAAGATGGAGGTTGACGGGATGTTGAAGATTTTTAATCGATCAGAAAAGCTTCACAACCTGAAATATTCGAACTAAATAGGAGATGGCGACACAAAAACATTCAATGCCCTTTCTGAAAACAAGCCATATGGCGATGACCATCTTATTCAGGAAATAGAATGTGTAGGCCATGTGCAAAAGAGAATGGGTACAAGACTTAAGAAGCTTAAATTAGTATATGGTAAGAAGAAATTATCTGATGGTAAAACTATAGGCGGTAAAGGTAGGTTAACTGATAGTTTAATTGATAAGCTTGCGCATTACTATGGTAATGCTATTCGATGCAATTCTACTAGTGTAAAGGAAATGCGGAAAGTCATTTGGGCTGTTTGGGGTCATTCTTGCAGCACCGATGATGAACCGATGCACTGGTTTTGTCCTACAAATCCAAATATATGGTGTAAGTATAATGCTGCAATTAATAATAATTTACAAAATTATAAACACAAACCCTCAGTTGCTAAAGCTGTTCGAGATGTAATTAAGCCTGTATTGGCAGACTTATCTCATCTGGCACTCCTGAAGAAATGTTTAGGAGATAAGACACAGAATCCTAATGAAAGTTTAAATTCATTAATCTGGAAGTTTTGTCCTAAGACGATTGATTCTAGCCTTCAGATTGCACAGATTGCTGCAAATCTAGCAACCAGCATTTTTAATGATAAAAATCAAATACTTATTATAATTTTAGAGAAATTTGGCTTAAAAATTAACAAAAATGTTTGTGTGTCCCTGGCTGAACGTGACAATCGTCGAATCTTTACGTCAAGAAAGAGGAGCTTAGCATCATCGTTTGAAGCTCGCAGAGCCAAAAAAATTAAAAAGAGTAAAGAAATTGAGCTTCTTGAGCAACAGGAAGGCATATCGTATGATCCTGGAGCATTTTAGCATGCAAGTTTTAAAATTTATTTTCTCAAATTCAATTTAAAACTTTAAAGCCTTTTTTCTCAGTTTGTGTTTTTTTCACGTACGCGCATTGCGTTTCAAAAACTATCATACTTTGATGCATAAAACTTTACAGAATTATAAACTCTATCATAATCTTTAATTTCTAGCTATTTATAGTATTACATATTTGTAATTTTTTGAAAAATTTCAAAAAAAATTAAATTTTTAAAAAAAGTTTTTAAAAAATTTAACTATTTTTATTTTTTAAAAATATTATTTTTTATTCTATTTATATAAAATCGCTACCACATGTAATAAGGATATATTTGAATTTATAAATCAACTTATTGCTAGTAATTAGAATTATTATTGCAGAAAATATCATGCACGTCGTAAAACTTACTATTTGTTTCTTACAAAAAATTTTCTTATATTTATGTGCTTATTATTTTTAAAATTATGATTATATTTTAGACATTTTATACTTTTTTAAAACTTTATTCCTTTGTAAAAAATGTGTAAAAGAATCAAATTATTTCATTTTAAACTCAAAGAATTATTTCTAGTCGAAAATTGTTCATATTTTATGCTCTCGAAACATTTTTAACACCCCTGAGACCCCTTAATTCTTTGATCGGATAACTCAGTAATTGTACTTTTATCTGGACTACGAGATAGCTTCTAATATTTGCACCATTGAGAAATTCTTTCCAGCGTATTTTGCAATTTTTTGTGAATGTACTCAAGAGAATGATGAGAGAAGTAAATAAAAACGTCGTCGGCATATATTAAACATTCGGTGTCATGTTCCAAGGCTTAAAAAAACTATGCATGTAAATAGTATATAAAAGGGGAGAGAGGACACTACCCTGGGGAAGACATTGGGAAGATATCCTTTTGGAGGAAAGAAATCCCCTCCATTTGATTTGGAAAAACCGTTGTGTGAGAAACTTGTGGATCCAAAAGCTGTTTTTCCTGTTGTACCAATTTGCAGACATCACAATAAATGTGCTTAGGTGCTCCTCTTCTAGCACAAAAGCGTTTCAATGAGGCAATAAAAGCCTCAGAAGTGAGATCACTCACTAGTTCCAAATGTAGAGCTTTGGTAGCGAAACATACAAAAAGGACTATATATCCTTTAGTAGTCCTTGCTCCTCTACATCTATATCTTAAAACATTGATAGGTCCAGCATAATCTACACCACAAGCAGAAAATGGCCTACTGGGAGTTAATCTATGGACTGGCAGATCACCCATCAATTGCTTGGATGTAGTTGCTCTATACCTACAACATATAATACATTTATGAATACATTTTTTACAATCTTTTTTATACCAATAATCCAATAAGTTTGCTCAATAATACCTAATAATACATTACATCCAGCATGCAAATATAAAATATGATACATATTTACAATTAAGTTACAAATCTCATGCTGATTTGGCAAGATGATTGGGTGCTTAGCACCATACTGGAGTGTCGAATTTCGAAGTCGACATCCTACTCGAATTAAACCATCTTTGTCTATGAAAGGACAAAGAGCAGATAGTATACTTTTGCTAGCTACAGACTTTTTAGCTTTAAGGCAATTAATTTCCTCTTTAAAAAATAAATTTTGAATGTACGAAAAAATTTTATTACTTGCCTGTCTCCTTTCATATGTGGTTAAAGGAGGGACATGACCATTTACCTTTGAAATCTAAATTTGATTTCATCTTGCCAACTCTAGCTTTACAGTTTGTGTTGTATCTAAAACAAAATGCAAAAATTTCAATAATTTTAGAAAATGATGAAAATTTTAAAAATAAAGAGTCAATAAAGTCACAGTTGACAGACACAGGGAAGCTAAAAGCTGTCCTTTTTCTTTCCTTTGTCACTAAACTAGTATGATCATCTCTTTTGGGTTGCTTAGGCCAAGAGTCCATTCCACAAGAGAGCCATTGAGGGCCCTCCCACCATAGACCACATCTAGGAAGTTCTTTAGGTGATAAACCTCTGCAAGCAATGTCAGCTGGATTCATCTTGGTGGGCACGTAACGCCAACTGTCCGCTGGAACCAAGTCCAAAATTTCGGATGTTCTATTGGCAATGTAAGGCTTCCAGTTCCTTAAATGAGAAGACAGTCAAGATAAAACCACTTGTGAATCAGTCCATGCATATAAGTGAACATCATACTCCTTAAAGATGTTCTTACAGGTTGCATAAAGTCGTGCAAGCAATAGTGCACCGTTGAGTTCCAATCTTGGAATAGACACAGGCTTTAGAGGTGCCCCCCTTGATTTAGCCACCAGAAGAGTCACCTTGGTATTACCATCGGCTTGTGGCTGCACAGTATAGATGACCGATGCGTAGGCCAACTCAGACGCATCACAAAAACCATGCAAAGTCACTTGTTGGCTAACTGTGTGGATCCACCTGGGAATGTGGATTGAACAAATTTGTTCAAACTCCTTCCGGAATGTTTTCCATTTTGTTGCAAGTGCATCTGGAAGAGGACTGTCCCAGTCTAATTTCAACAGCCATAACTGCTGATAAAAAATCTTAATAGACACTGTACATGGAGTCAGGAAACCAAGAGGGTCGAACAATCTTGCCGATTGCGAAAGAAAAGAACGTTTAGTGATATTGTCTGGAAAATTTACTTTCAAATTGAAAATAAAAGTATCTTTCGCAGAATTCCAAGTAAGTCCTAGAGCCTTGGAACATTCATCAGGATGAATTTCCAAATTAGAGGTATCTCCTACCCAATTTGAGGAAATACGGGAAAGTACATCTGGTGAATTGGAACGCCACTTCCTTAAGTGGAATCCTCTCGCTTCTAATACTTGAAAAAGTGTTTTTATCGAAGTGATTGCCTCCTCACTCGAAGTGGCTCCTGCCATTAAATCATCGGTGTAAAAAGATTCTTTTATAAGGGATGAAACAGTAAGATTATCTCTTTCTAGCTCCAACCCCACTTGAAACAAGCAGCGAGTAGCTAAATACGGTGCTGATGCTGTACGATATGTAACAGTACACAGTTTATATTCCCGTATGGGAGAGTCCTTTGATTCTCTCCACACAATAAGCTGTAAATTTTGATCTTCCCGATCAACTAGTATCTGCCTATACATCTGTTGGACGTCGGCTGAAAAGGCAATTTCATTTAATCTGAATTTCACTAAAATCGTGAAGAGGTCAGGCTGTAATATTTTACCTATTCCCAAAATTGAATTGAGAGAATTTCCATTAGAAGGTTTACAAGTGCCATCAAATACAACGCGTAATTTCGTTGAAACACTGTCACCTTTCATAACAGCATGATGAGGAAGAAAATAAATTTTAGAGTCCGTAGGATTCAAATTTTTCCCACAAGTGTCATATGTCCCAATGTTTGATATTCCCTCATAAAATTTTTATACTGTCTTTCAAAGTCCTTATCGACTTCAAATCTTTTCTCCATTGCAAGCAAACGAGAAGTTGCTATTCCCTTAGTGTTACCCAATCGTGAGGTGTCTCCGTATATTGGTAATTTTACTATAAATCTACCTTGATCATTATATTTAAAAGTTGATTGAAAATGATCTTCACAAAATAGTTCCTCATCGGATAAAAATTGTTTTTTAACGGATAATTCCTCCGTTTCCCAAAACCTCTGAAGAAGCTAATCGGTTTTTAAGTCGTTCTCAGTGCTCAAAAAATGAGAATACAATTCATTTGGTTCCTTATTTTTAACATTAAGCTTTCCTGCTACAACCCATCCAAACATAGTTCATTGAGCAATAGGTTCATTTTTAGAACCAACAATTTTTCCACTGCGAAGAATTTCAAAAATAACAATCAGATCCTAGAATTATATCACATTCTTTAGGACGCATAAAATCCTCATCTGGATAGAGTAATTGATTTCAAATAGTCCAAATCCTTCACATCCAAAAACTCTGAAGGTATTGGTGATGTGACCTTGTTTAAAATAAAAGTGTTCACTTCAATCCTCTCGTTCGAAAACTTAGATCCGATAACTAGATTTACACTGCCTTTAGTTTGACCTGCAGTAACCCCTGCGATCCCGAGGAGAGAAATTTTACTGTGCTTTCTCTTTAAACCTAAAATATTTATAACTCTTTCTGAAACAAAACTACACTCAGACCCAGAATCTAATAATGCTCGGCATATAAGCGTTTCATTACTATTATTATTATTATATATTTTTACATTTGCCGTGGGGAGAAAAGAAAGACTCAACTTACTGTTCACCGAAGCCCCTGAATAAATCCCCTGACCCCCAATTTGACCTTCGACCCTACTCGCTTCTCTGTAACCAGATTCTCCGCTAGTTCCTTCACCCTGTGGGGGTTCGTTTCCCTCTAACGAAGATGCAAACAACGCATTTCCGGTAGACCTTTCTTAATGTAAAAGAGTATTATGGAACTTTTTGAAAAGCATAGAGAACATTTTAAATGATGATTAGGGCAAAATTTAAATTGATGATTATTTAAACATAAAAAGCACAATGAAAAACGTTTCACAAAATTGTTTCTAGAATTAACATGCATATTTTTAAACTGAATGCACTTAAATAAAGGATGTGAGCCTTTATACATTTTAAACATTTTAAGATTTTATCATTTTCAAAATTAGACTACATTATTACTCCGTATTGGAGGTTTACATTCAGATTCATCGTTTCACATTAATTCTAAAGAAGAACACCTCACGCTTAGGAAATCCAGGAAAGCTTTCATGTTAGGAAATTCTTCTTCAGATGATTTAACAGCCCATAAACGTTTACTTTCTGGATCAATTTTTTGCAATAATAAATCAACCAGCAGTCTTTACAGGAAGCCTGTTCGCCTAAAGCATTAAGACCTCTTAGGCATTCATCACTTGTGTCTAATAACTTACGCAAATTTAAACTATTGGCTTCGAAAATAGGTTTTTGATCCAAAAAAGTTTTAATTAAAGATTGCACAATTTGTTTTTTGTTGTCATACCTATCTAACAATTTTTGCCAGGCTTCTTCATATGAATCATTAGGTAAAGGAATATGGTTAATTAAAGAAGCTGGCTCATTAGTAAGTAAACCTTTTAAGTATTGGAATTTTTTAATGATTGGTAGTGATATCTGCGAATGTACAGTAGACACAAATAAATCTTTAAAATTTATCCAATCCTTAAAATTACCACTAAACTGTGGTATACTTAATTTTGGTAACCTAAAATTACTAACATTTGAGTTCGAAGTAATTGAACTCGCTACAAAATTTTGTGTTCCACTTAGATTCAAAACATTTAATTCATCTAATTTATCATTAAATTTTGCACTCAAATTAAAATATCTTTCTTCAAATTCTTCGAGTTCAGATTCCTCTAAACTCAAAGTCGAATCTAATCGTTCGAATTCTTTAAATAAACCATCCAATCTGTATAAGCGAATAGAAATTTCATTTTTAGTATTTAACTCATCAAAAGAACTTTCTAGCCTGGTCATAGATGCTTTTACACGACCTCTGGCTATACGAATTTGAGCCACTTGAGCTTTCTCTGTTTCGCTCATCTTAAAAATTTACACACAAAAATCCAAATAAATAATGCAAATATATGCAGTAAACCAATGAAATCAAAGATAATTCAGTTTTTTTTTCATTCAAATTAATTCTAGGCACTTGAAAACACAGCAATGTTAATTTCTCTATCAATTATTATCAGAAATATTATTTAAAATTACTTATCTCGTAATGGGTGCCTCCACTTTTCATGTTGATCTCTTTTCAAATAGTTTATTCAATTTAAAATATATAACAAATATCGCTAACATAGAGCGAATGGCCCTTTCAGCCGCGTCCAGTAATTTGTTCGTACAACTCGCCGTTACAAAAGTACACAGCTTATAATTTAAATAGCGCCATCTAGTGGCATACATGAACCTAACACAGATTTGTTTTTAATATGCCTCTGCAATATTCCATTGCAGAAAAACAATCATTGAAAAGGAAAAAAATTCATATATCTTTGTCCTCCCCTTGAGGATATAAAAGGAAAACAGTTTTTTTTTCAAAAATTATAAGTCTATTATACAATATTTACATAAAAGTTTATTTGTCCCATTTTCATCCCATTTCTATGTTCATGGGAAGATCTATTTTACTAGATTCCCCAAATAAATTGACTCGATCGAGTTTTTTATAACGCGGAGATTGTTTTCTTTTACCTATTCGGAGATTTGGTGGGTCTTTTACTTTCTAGTAGACTACTAAGTTGGGTAAACATCACTTCCATTGTTTTTTGAAAGTGTTGAACGATGAATATAGATTGCTTCTCTAAAGTTTCTTGGAAGGATTTTAGCATGCCTTCCAGTCTCTTTTCTAATAATTCCTAGATATTTGGTCCAGGTACTCTAGCATAATGGTCCCTTCATTATGCTAGAGTAGCTGTCAGCGTTATCTTGAAATCTCCTTCTTTCCTCCCCCAAAGTTATGTGCTGATTGACGTTAAATTCTATAATATTTTCTTTTCTTTAATGTATGCAGAGGTGTTGAAAAATTGCAGAGCGTGTGATCTCTCGAGATCTTAATCTCTTATCTTGATTAAAAAGTTGAGGAGTTAGCATTACTGATATAATTTGCCCATTTTTATTATTATAAGAAAATGATGTTTAAGACTTTAGGATTTATTGCCACATGAAAAATTTATAAATATATTTCTGTACAATTGGGAGATGTATTAAAAAGATTTTGGAAGCGACATTGTTTGCGTATGTTCTATTGTGTGTGGTTATGAATATCTGTGCCGACAGTGCGAGCGCCCCGCCGAAGCGATTGTCTCGCCGCAGTGGCTTGATTTCTGTATCGGGTTGGCCGCGGGAAGAACCGGTCGTTCCATCTTCGCTTCCCCGGGTATGAGCGACCGCCAGAAGCGGCCGTATGTAAAGAGTTTCATGAGTGAGCTGTCTGTCCAATCAGGAGTCAGCCTTTCACGAGAGGGGCGGGGTCTAGCACGGGGCTAGCCGAAAAAACAGAAGTTTCAGAAAGGTCAGTAGGTGGGAGAGCAAGTCACCCTACTGGCTGAGAGGATCTTCCCCCATTGGAGGATCGAAAGTCTCTTTAGTGAGGGTGGAGGAAGGAATTTGGAAAAATTTGAAACGTAGGGTGAATATATTAAAGTAGAATATTTCTGGGTCTATTAAAGTTAGGATCTGGAGTGTAGATTTCTATATTTCTTAGGGAACTATTGTCTATATTTTCGAGGTTATTAAAGAATTTTGTGGATATAATCTTGAACATTTCCCGGAGGTTTCTGAGTCGCAGAGCGAATCTTAGATTCCTGTTCCTCATAAACCACCGGGCATTCGTTAGTTTTCTGATTAGTTTCAAGTATATCAATAGTTGTGCGAGCTGCATGACTCCAAATTGGACAAGCGTATGTAACAACTGGTCTGATAATCGAGGTATAGATAAGCAGTCTATTTCTTAGTATCAAAGGTGACTTCCGGGAAAAATAGGAGAAAAATTTACACGCTATCACCCGGAAGTTATTTTTAATGTAGTTAACATGGGGTTTAAAATTAAGGTGGTCGTCTAAGATGACGACAAGGTACTTAGTCGAACCGGACCAGGGGACCGGGTGGTTCTGGATGTGTACTGTCGGTGGTTTCTGGTTTTTTCTGTGGGCGGAGAAGAAGACTGCTTCCGTTTTTATTGCATTAAGACAGATTTTCCATTTGTTATACCAATCTTCCCACTCCATCGAGTGACGGTGTAGAAAGTGGGTAATTAGTTTGATATTGTGGCTCTGAGCCAGAATCGCCGTGTCAACTGCATAGAGGCAGGTGGTCGTGTACATGGAAATTGGTATGTCATTGATGTAGATGCTGAAAAGCGTTGGGGCGAGCAGGGAGCCCTGCGGCGCCCCGGCTTTGATCCATCTTGTAATGAGCAGCTTTGTGAATTAGCTGGGTGGGGTACTTTAGAGTTTATACAATTAACAGGATTCGTGCTATTTCCTACATGGGATACTCCGCAATTTATGCATATTGCTGCTTTTGGGCAAATTTTGATGGATGCAAAAAACTAAAGAAATTATTACACTGTTTAGGTTTATCAAAGAAGATTTTAATACGGTGATTAATGAAGCAAGTTTTATACTTTCCGGTAAGTTAGTGCCTAATACAGATATTAAAAACTGGAGAAAACTTCCTTTCTCAAGGAAGCGTTAGATTTCTATTATATCGATATCATTGGTTTCTTGTAGCTCTTTGGCCAAATCCGCCTGAGGTATGTTAGTTGGGATATCATACAAAAGAAATTTGGAAGTGAATCCTTCCCATAAATTTTTGCCTTGACAGCGATGTTTAGAGAATGGTGTCTACACCAAAAATTTGTGCAGCACACACAGGGTCCTTGATGGTTAATTTTATTTTCTCGCTTCAGGTAAACGATAAAGTGCACATTTTTTCGTGTTTTGAAATTTTTCCCTTTATTTTAGCGTATAGTAAGTTAGAGTTGGATTTTGGTAATTGATTACCAAATTTATTGGTAATTCATTTGGATTATTTCATTTTCTAGTAGAATATTTATTTGTTATTTTTCGTTGTCCCGCTCTGAGTATTAATTCTTTATCATTTTTTGTGGTTCGAAAATAAGATGATCCTAAATCCATTATGCGTTCTTTTATAATTATATTTGATTCATCTATATCCATAATTTGAAAACTTGAGTGACTCAGTTTGAGACACTGCAATATGTTAAATGCAAAAGGTAGTAATATATAATTGGGTTACTTACCCAAGTCCATGGAAATTGAAAAAAATATATGCGCTTACCGTTGTAGAAGCAATAAATAAAAAAAAAACGCAATCAATTTCAAAGTTTAAAAAAAATAGACACAAGATTTGGTCTCACAAACTCCAATTTAACCTTCCTTCCGAAAAACGATGATCCAAGAATTCGGATCCACTATCGGAGCAACAGAGAATGCTTAGGAAAGCAGTTCAATCTTTTGCGCCAGCAGCAAACACCCGACTCCCCGTTCTTACACTTACAGCTTTTGAGAGATATGGATCGTTCTGGCTATTATGGAGGCTATTATTCCCAAACACACATAGTTTAGTTGTTTATTCCTGATCATTTATCGTATTAATGCAGGGGGGGGGGCAACTTTCATGGGAAGAGTGCTACTATGGACTAAATTCCCGATTGACTGGCGCCAAGCGAGTAATCACGTGACAACAAGGGCAACAGTTGCACATGTTTATTCATTACCGTGGTAGAACTTAAACGTAGCTCACGTACAAGCTCATGTCTGGCTGCATTTCTTTCTCGTATAAGTTCGTCTATGTTATGATCTCTCCAGTAGGGCATCCAAAAAAATTACTGAACGAAAATCTCTCTCGCATTGAAGACTGGGCTAAGTAGCTCAAACTGCTGATAAATCCAGAAAAAACAAAAACAAATACTGTGTGTTTTCTACTGACAGGAGGAACAGGGCAGCCTTTCTCCCCGAATTAAGGTTAAATAACTCAATTGGTGAAAAAATCACCCATTCCAAATACCTTGGCTTAACGCTAGATGCGGAATTGAGGTTTCCCAAGCATATACAGAATATATCGCAAAAGGCTTTAAAGAAGCTCAAAATTCTTCGAAAACTTTGCTGTTCGACTTGGGGTTCTAAGCCAAATACACTTCTAAGCACCCCCACTGCACTTATAAGACCAATCCTCGAATATTCAGCACCCGTTTGGGCTCCATCAGCTTCTACCTCAACAGAGAAAATCGACTCTGTTCAGTACAGGGCGTCCAAAATTATCATCGGGGCTGTGTCTTCGACAAATAATGTGACAGCTGAGAATGAGTGTGTGGCCTGCCAGCATTAAAAGGCAGGAAAAAACTTGCCACCATTAAATTTACAAAAAAAAAAAAAAAAAAAAAAAAAAAAAAAACAGAAGCTTCGGCGAACAACATTTTTTTAACATCACTTTTCACTCCTGGACAACTAAGAATAGGCTGAAGTTTCAACACTTCAGTTTGATAAAGACATAAGCAATGACATTAACTTGAATCACACAAGCCTTAACATCATTCAAGAACCTTGTTTTCCAGTCAAACCACCTCCCTCTACCAAAATATTTTTGGACCTTCTTGAACCTTGCACGAAAAAGGAATCTAAGGACACAGTTAAAAGGAAGGGCATGGACACAATTATTAGTCTTATGAGGCCTCGTTTAGTAACTGCCTACACTGACGGTTCTTCAGGCTCAGAGAGTGCAATAGAGGTGGATCTGGTGTCTTTCTTAAGTATCCAGATAATACAACTTCAAAGTACAAGGTCTCCGCAGGGCAAATTGCTTCCAACTTCACGTGTGAACTCATAGCAATTAGGAAAGCCCTAGGTATTTAAATTACATGAACAGATATCGCTAATTTTGACGGCATCATTATCCTCTCCGATTGTCGATCTGCTGTTGAGGTCATCAAGAAAGGAAAAACGGGACTCACCCAAAAAATCAATTCTCTTTTATTTTCTATTGGTGCATTGGGCAAATCATGCTCCCTCAAGTAGATCCCGGCCCATGTTGACATCGAAGGGAACGAGATGGCCAATTTCCTTGCCAATGAAGCCAGAACACTTGAACCTGTAATTTCATCTGCTACGGTCTTTGATGCCAACGCAGTCGCAAAACAAAAGCTATGCTTAAACCCACAAAAAAAATTCTCGCTGCCAGAATTAAATTATAGCTGAGAAATTACAACAACAATAACCAGACTAAGCACAAAGCATTTTAAGGGCATGAAGATTCTGCCCGATGGTTCCAGATCATATGTGGAATGCAGGTACTGCCCAGGAATGCAACTGGATCCCCAACACCTTTATAGATGTATCTGTTTTACAATGTTAAACTTTTTAAAATAATTTTGTACATAAAGTATTAGAGTTGATAGGGAAGTATTTAATTCATATATATTTATCCTCTGAGGAAAATTAATTATTTTACAGCTTCATGAATTTCATAGTTTATAATAGAATGGCTTACCAGTGTTAGGTATTTGAAATGATCTTGTAATTTTGTGGTTTGATTTATCAATACGATAGAAAGTTCTTAATTCTTTTCCTTTGCACTTGTATGCTATTAACTGGTATACCCGTTCTTCACACGGTTGTGAATTTATATACATCAAAAATGTTATGCATGAATTTTCTCATTTTTTTCAGTATTTAGAGATGAAAAAAGTAGCAATTTTCTATAAAATATATATATTTACATCAAGTTTGCCTATCTACATTTAAAATTCAAATTAATATTTTATTTCATTAGCGATCAGTTCTTTGATGAAAATGATTTTTATTTTTACAATGTATTACATGTAAATACTTTATACATATAAAGATATCTGAAATGATTCTATAAAATAACAGTCTCCATCTTTGACTGTCTGATTTACTTAGTAATTATCATTTAAAAGTGTTTGAAATTTTTTTTAGAAATGACTTTTTTAAGTAATAAAAGAAAATACTATTTTGCTATTAAGTTAAAGAAATTAATTAGGTTAAATATAACTTAGAGGAATTCTTAAATTTATTGTGATTATTATACGAGTTATTGAATTACAGGTAAGCCTCCTTTAACGCGGTACTTGTGCAACGCGATTTCGCTGCAACGCGTTTCAGATATTGAGTATTTTTTTCCATAACGCGGTTTAAATTTTCCTACAACGCGTTTGTTGTTATATATTCTATTACGCTTCAAATAAAAAAATTACATAAAGTGGCATCACTGTAGATTTTTTTCAACACTGGCAACCCTTGACTGCTCAAATTATCGAAAAAAAATCAATCAGATAAACTACGCATTTCACAATTCACCTTTTTCTTTTAATATCTACACGTCACTTGTGATTTGCTTTACGTGGTGTTCATATCTCCTACAACGCGATTTCTTATAACGCGGCTTTTTTGAGGAACGTATCTACCGGGTTGTAGGAGGCTTACCTGTATATACAAAATACATAATCAGAGCCGGCCACCTGGGGGGGGGGGCAGCACGATCAAAAACTAAAATGCATTTTCTCACATGAAAACTTGACAACATTCCTTTACAAAATGTAAATTTTATTATAAACATTGTTATTGTAGATCTCTGAATTTCAACGTTCATGCAGACTTTATTGATTCGCACTACCGCAGAATGAGGCATATAATGAGGATAAAATTCAAATTCTGAGGAAAATTCCCTCTTATTAGGTGAGTCTTGCTACCGCCACATAAATTATACAGAGCCCTAGTATCTATAGGAACTTTGGACATGTGTAAGCAAAAAATTGTAAAATGTTATCGCTAGTCTTAACCGAGTTCCCTTTTATGTTTATAAAATCATTTGTCACTGGCTTCAAATGGTGAAACTTTCCTTAGTGAACTCTACATCAGGTAACATTTAGAATGGGAAAAATCTCTTTGAAATGTAATGTTCCACATTAATTTAGGCCATGTAATCGGAAATTAAGAACCAATTAAAAGGTTTGCATAGGTTTCAGTAAATAATTAAAATAAAATGTGGAACACGTGCATATGGTATCAACACAGGACAATAAATTAATATATTCAATTATTCACCGCTACTTGTAATAAGAATGATGAATATACAATCTGCAAGATTTACAGGAGTTTATAATGAGTGTTCTGTTTGTGCCATGTTCAATTTTTGATGAAACAAAGTTTTTATAAATAAGGAAATGTAACGACTCAAATTTATATTTCAAAGAGAGAGAGAGAGAGAGAGAGAGTTGTATACTTGTCATTCAATTCTTTGCATTTGATAATCTCCCACTTTGTGGAAACCATGAAATAATATGAACGGCTAATAATGGAATTTTTTTTTAGTTTAATAGAATTAAGTATAAATATGACCCTGTGTTAATTTTTCATATGTAAACAAAATTAAAAAACCCCTCTAAAAATAGAATTGTGCATCACTTAGCAAGTTATAAAAAAAACCCAGTAAAAGAATTTAGATGTTACTTCTATAACACTACAATATTGATACAGTTATTGCACAAATAGATTTAGAAGTATAACCAAATATTAATTCTGATTTCAAAACCTGCGAAAAACATGAATTAGAAAAAGTTCTAAGACTTTTGTAATGTGTACAACAAAAATGTAGATGAAATCAGTTAGCAACGAAATTTGATTTTGAATGTAAGAAATTTAAATAACACACAAGATATATTGTAATACATGGTAGTTATTTCTACATGTATTAATGTTTTAATACTTTTCTCTTAAGTTGCAGTTACTGTATCAAGTGTTGAGAGCTCTTTCAGCCTATTATAAAAAGTTACCTTCAATCATGCATGTGTACAGAAAGCTTAAATGCACTTGCTATATTAAGCATCAAACAAAAAATTAAAATTTTTATAAAAATAACACCACGGAATAAATAAACATGTGCATTTGTATGTGACACTTGGATCACAAGTTATTATTAATCCGAACATGTGCTATATTAAAAATTTACATTACAATTTTTAACAAATAGTTTTTTTTTATATAAAGTGTCTATAACATGTTGATCTACTTTTTTTAAATTATACAATATTAAGGGAATGTATCACCAGAAAAGGTGGAATAATTTTCAGAAATTCAATTTAATTATCCTCAGTTTTAAATATATTTTTATTATTGAATTACATATAATTTATAAAAATAATAGTATGATTTTTATGTATAAACAATAGATGGTTTCAAAATACAATTTAAACTTGTAAAAAAGTTTCTTTAAGTTATTGTACATCTCATACTAGAGTGAGTTAATATGAGAGTTTTTGATTAATAATAATAAATATTTATCTATTGGTGAAAATGAATTTTATTTTTACAACACATTTAATTGCAAATTAGATGGAAAAAATACAATACAATATATTGTTACGAATTTTGTATGGAATAATGTAAATAATTTGTATTTGGATGTGCAATGCATTTATATTACTTTATGCTAAAATTGTAATATTCACAAGCAACGCCGTCCCTTACGTTATAATGGCGTTTCAATGGAAACTTGGCGAAATATTGGCGATAGAGCCAAGTTGGCATCACTTTTGGCGATAGAGCCAGGTTGGCGACCAATTTGGCGACTTGGCGACCATGTTGGCGAGTTCGGAACCCTCTGGATTCTTCTAGAAATTAGTAGAGAAATCCACTAATTTCACGATCTGTGGCGCGAGCGCATCTTTCCGGAACTTTCGGCCTCTGCTATAAATAGAGTGATACTCGCCGCAAGAGTCAGTCTGGTTTCAGCCAGGAGTAGCAAATCTGGTTTCAGCCAGGGAGTAGCGAGTCTAGCTTCAGCCAGCGAAAAGCGAGTCTGATTTTAACCAGCAAGTAGTGAGCACTGTTTTGATTAGCGATTAGAAGACTTGCCTTGAATTTGATAAGCTCGGCTGTGCTTGTGAATAGTCATTTACATACGTGAATTTTGGACACTGCTTATTGTGTCTGAGTGCTGTTGAAGGTGTGAAATCCTTCTGTTAATTATTCTGCGAATTTTGCTTTTGAATCCTGTATTTTCAAGGATTGAGTTACGCCAATAAATACTCATCGCTCTTAAGGAATTGCCTTGTTATTTACGACTGATTTTGCATAAAATCCTCGAACCCCGATCTACGTAACAATATATATATGATATATATATATATATATATAATATATATATATATATATATATATACTAGCTGACCCGGCCCGGCGTTGCACGGGCTTTTACCGAGGGTATAACTTAATCCCCATGTTAATTTCCTCCTTTCTTTCTGACGCCAGCACTTTGTGTGGGTGTGACGCGTACGATGTGAGTGTATGGCCCGTGAGTGCGTGTCATGGCTTTCTCGTTTAACATTTTCCCTTCTCTTCACAAAATCAGCACTTCCAATATTATTTCTCGAAATTACTTTTACTTCTTTGTTTCTTTCCTCTCCGCTTAGCCCGGCGTTGCACGGCTTTTACCAGTGAATAACTTAATCCCCATGGGAATTTCCTGTTTCCCTCAGGACGATAGCACTTATGTGTGTGTATGCGCGATGTGAGTGATTTCTTTAACTATGACATTAAAACTCCCTTTTTCGAAATTTGTTCTTGCGTTGGTGTGGTGTGGTACTTAGGAGAGGTGGGTAAAAGCTTAGGTGTCGTCCTCGTCACTTGACCATGGTTGAAAATTTCGAGGTCCGTCGCTAAAAACCTCGAATAGGCGAACAGTGCGAATTTATAAATCACTCACTCACTTTTCAATTCTTTCGTTGCAATTTTTTAGTCCCCGGAAACGAAAATGTAGCCTTTTTAAAAATAGTTGTATGTTGAAAAAAGACAGAAAAGTAGAAATTTTTCAAATTACAAAATTTTACTACTATTTTAAATCTTGAAGTAAAATTGTGAGGATATTTTGAAATGTTCGACACACGGGAAAAAAGTTTCATGCAATTATCTTTATAAAAGAAGAAATTATTAAATGATTGTTTTAAGTATTTTGAGTGTTTTGTTAAAATTTGTTCAAAAAGTTTTTGGCTTTTTATTTTTTAAATCACTGATTCTAAAAGTTTTAAAAATCATTTTTATTTAAACGCAACGATTTTGATTCATTTTAGAAAAAAATCATAAAATATGCAAAATATCATTGTTTTGTAAAAAAAAAAAGTTTTTTTTTAAAATTCTTAAAAAAAAAGATAGTTTTCGGCATTTTATTTTTTTAATCACTGATTCTAAATGATCAATGAACTTTTTAAAAATCATTTTCATTTAAATTCATCTATATTTATTCATTTTAGAAGAAATCATAAAATACAAAACAAATTAATTAATTATTTTATACTAATATTGATTAAAAATATTCATTTAGCAATTAATTGTGACATGCCAATTTAGTGATTTTTGATATATTAATAACACGCAATTAATAATGAAGAATTTTTTATTTGAACATAGCTTTTATTTTTTTCTAAGGAAGTTATGCTTATTTAACTGAATAATTCAAAAAAAAATTCGAAATGGGCAAATTTTGCGTTTTTATTATGAAATTATATGTCAAAAAAGATTTATACATTAGGCATTATTTTAAAGTAAACTATAAGTTTTATGAAAGAGAACAAAAATTTTGATACTGATAAATATTTTAAATGAGTCTCAGAAATGTATTGAATACATTTTGTCATCTTAATCTAACATCTATAATGATTTAATTTTGAAAATTATCTAAAGAAAAAATGACGAAAATTGAAGCAAAAATAACTTTTTCACTCGCATTTTTTTTTACTCGCCAAATTTACTGATTTCCCCCTGTTTAAGGCAGAACTTTTTAGTGTAACCCTTGAGTTAGATGCGGTCGACGGTTAAACAGTTCAAAGGTCTTTGGCGCAAAACTATTTTTCGACTCCAAGGTTTGGCTAACTGTAAAATCGCGTATTTTTTATTAATTTTTTTATTTTTAGGGCATAATTTTTAAGTTAATGCTTTCAAACTTCACAAATTAATTGCAAAATAAAGTACTTTTAAATAAAAAAATGTACAAAAAATACTGTTTAAATTATTTCTCGCAAAAACGGTTTTTTACGAAAATCACAAAAAAATTTTTAAATCCGTAATTTTAAGCAATTTTTCAATCTTCGTACAGATTACGGATAATATTCTTTTACACACGGAAATAAAGTTTCGTGCGATTATCTTCATAAATGACAAAGTTATTTAATGTTAAGTAAAATTTGAGTATTTTTAAAAATCTTTAAAAAAAGTTTTGGGAATTTTATTTTTAAATGACTGGATCTAAAAGAGAAAGGCTTGAAGTTATTTAGTGTAGAATATCGTTTTAATAACACGAAAACAAATTCATACGCAACAATTTAGAAATAATTTGCATAAAAACGCATCAGTTTTAACCCTTTTTAAAAATTCTTAAAAAATAGAAAATATCATTATTTTGCAAAAAAATTATACCGTATTGTGGCGAAATAAATGATCTTTCCGATTCTGTAATTATTTTTTGTCTGATTTCAACAGTAAAAATTGGATGGCAATTTTAAGATGGTGGAAAACGTCGGATCACCGCTCGGCCGAAACGGAATGGAAGTTCTGCCAAGTAAAAACCCCCAGGAGTAAAACAATTAGGCGTTTTAAGGTTTTTAATTAATATCTTTTTAACTAATTGCAATATCGGAATGAAAAATAGTTTACATCCTATTCTCAGACCTACTGAATATACGCACAAAATTTCATACGAATCGGTCTAGCCGTTTCGGAGGAGTTTGGTTACAAACACTGTGACAGGAGAATTTTATATATTAGATATAT
>BMAO01000676.1:0-39891 GCA_019973975.1 Trichonephila clavata | reverse complement strand
TGTTACAAACAAGGTAGATACACAATGTAACTAACCATTACAAATCTAAAAAAACAATTTTGTAATTGTTTGATAGTACGTAACCATTCATTTTGATAATAATCACGAATGCCTTTTTTACTCACAATTTTTATAATCCTATTGTTGGTACAAATTAATCTGAAAATCATATTACGGAACAAAAGGAAATTGTCAAAACAGGGTTACGAAAGACCTTGAAAAAAATTGAACACGTAATCTTCCTGAGAAACCTATGCCTCCTTTTATGTTTAGCTCACGAGAAAGCAAAATAAGAACGAAATGGAAAAAGAAAAATATTCAATGCCATTGGCTAACTTATCATTTGCAAACTCTTCTTGAATGAGTTTTCATGGACTCGGCACTACCATTATGTCAAGGTCGAAATCAATGATTAACTATAAGATCGTTAAGGTTAAACCACAGACTTCATATTCGCTAACTTTAAAAAGTAAAAAAGTATATATTTGAAATGACTCGAGAATGTTGCAACTCAAACGTTTAAGTGATCGTCAGTCGACATCAAAACGGATCGTCATTGAAGTTTTAGGTTATGCTTCTACAAATTATACCTGTTTACAAGTTAAAAAAAAAAGGAAATTTTTCGAAAATTCAAAATTATAGGGATAATTTGTCGAAGAAAGTTGAGATGGCCGGAGGAAAATAAATTTCAATTGTTATTTTTACATCTTTTTTACATAACAAAAACTCTCAAAAATAAAATTTGAAAATTCACAACAAAATGACAATAAAAAAGCATCTCGAAATCGGAGGATAAAAGTAGGCATACAGGAATCTTTTTTCTCAAAAGCATTTCGCAGCAATTGAACCTACAGCCTAAAAATGAGAGATAACTGGAAACTTCTAAGAATTAATGCATTCAAGAATTTAGCATGACAAGCAGATAAGAGCAGATTTAAAAAATAAAAAACTATTTTTAGAACGTTAAAAAGTTATTTTTTTTCTTCCTTTGGAAACCCCCATATTCCTATTATCAAAAATAAAGTCCAGACAAACGTCAGCGAAGGTTAAGCAGTCTAATTATTTCTTAAAAATGAAAGCCTTCCAAGAAATCTAGCTTTTTGAAGACTAATAAAACCCTACTTTAAATTTTTATTCAAATTAACAATTAAAAACCATGTTAATTGCAAACATGATAGCCCGCAAGTGTCATTACTTTTAAGTAAAAGTACTTTTATCACACATTTGATTTAATCTAAAGCTATTTTTCTGCAATAAAAAAAGTTAATTACATTTTTTGTGAGCACAGCTTATAAACAAGAACAGCAAAAAATAAATGAACAAATTGATATTACACACGAGTTACAGAATGTGATAACAATACATTTCGCACAATTAGACATTAGCAGTCCTTTTTCAAAAAATAAATGTTAGTATATTATGCAATTTATAATCGCCTAATAAAAATGAGAAAACTAAATGAACCATAACAAACTTTCACCACATGTTTGTTTTTTTTGAAAAATAAGAAAATAAAATATTTATACTCTCCGTTCACTGAATAAGAAATTGCAATTTTGAGGTCTTTTAATTAGCACAAGTTTTAATGTTACAGTTGAGTCAGTATTTGAAAAGAAACTATGTTGAAATCCTCACAAATATTTAAAATAAAGTCTACAGATATTAATTATACACGGCTTTTTTTGACACTACATCTCCTTTTCTATCATATGTTTTCAAACAGTTCAGATTTTATGTTCACTAAATGAGAAAGAAATCCGATATTTTATTAAAATAAATAACTGCATTATAGATAAAAGAAATGTGATGGTTCCTAAAATAACTCTAGATATTGCAAGGTGTTCTATCAAAAGCCATATAAGTAGCTGGAGTTCTACAGGTTATGGTATTGGCTAGTTATTGGCGAAGTTGAGCAAATTTTTAATTCAATACATCTCTCAAACTCAGATTCAAAAATAAACAGCAATTTTGAAGGTACATTAAACTTCAAGCCATTATTAGTAATACAATAAATTTAAATTATAACTAAAAGATGCACTGAAAAAAAATGAGAAACATTTAAATTATCTAAATCTAGTTTTTGGTAACACCCACAACTTTTTATAAAGCTGTATTTTCTAAATATGGTTCTAATTTTTCATAAATTTGTTATATTCAAGAGCAATAATTAGAGTATTGAAAGTAGATATTCGTTGGGAAATTACTTTGTATACTTTCCTACATTTTTTTCAGAATTGGCAATATTGCATCAGTCATTCCATTAATAGTTTATTATTTCTCATTCACGTATATTTTATTGTTCTAAGCAAACATTCATTTGTATAACCTTGAATGTAATTAAGAAATCTTTCATGCCGAAACTAATTTAAATAAAAAACAGCTTTCGACAAGCTTATTTTCTAAGATACTTATCTGTTAATATTTTTAATTGCTTTTAGTATATTTCTTCTTAATCTAAAGAAGAATAAAAAGTTAGAGAAAAAGGTATAGTTATATTAAATAATTATATATATATTTTAAACTATGAAATAAAAAACTATAAAGTTATTTTTGCAATAGTAATTTCTCCTAAAAAAATTTCGATACTAAACTAAAAAAATATATATATATTTAGCTATTTAAAAAGGCACACAAAAACGCTCGGTGAAATGTAAAAAGGCAGGCAGAACTTCCTCGTAGACACTACCTAAAATATAAACATGGTTCTTTAAATACCTTAGCGAAAAGAAAAAATATAAAAAGCAATTATAGCTCTGACTTTTTTTAAAATTATAAACTGATATTTCTTTTGTTTGTGTTGATCGAAAATTATGTATTTCATGTAAAAAGTTGTAAAAGATTAAATTTTAAGAAAATCAAAATGATAATGCTAATTAGACTAAATAGTTAATCAAATGCATATTAGCTACCACATTATATTTAATCAATTGAGATTGTTTCTAACCTCAACTTAGAATACCTCCCACCCTTTCCTTGACCGAAGCATCCCTCTCCCTGAAAATCATTTGATTGATAGGTGGAGTTAGTTCTCAATTCATGAAGGTCATTGCAATGTTACAATACTGGCCTCGAGAAATGTCTACTCCGTGTGAAATCCATAGATTTCGAATGAAGGGAAATTCGGTTTGAAAATGATGACATGGAAAAGCATGAAAAGAGACTGGTTCAAAATTTAGAATAAAAAAGAAAGGAAAATTTAGTTTAAATTTATCTTGTTTAGGGACTACAGAATCTCGAAATCCTGCACCACAGCGAGATGAACATCTAAGGCGTCATTTTTCACTTTTAAATTTCCATACTACCCTCTATAAATATAACGCAAACTGATTCTACATCCTAAGTTTTTAGAGGAATGAGATATTGAACCGCCACAACCGTGCAACTGAATTGTTCAGTAACTAATCAGACTAATACGGTAAAATAATTGTTAAAAAAAACAATCTAATGCAAGTCTGTTATTAATCAGATACCTTAAATCAAAATTTTCTCCAAGAATGTATTTTTGTCGCAAAATAAAATAGCATTATTTTAACAACTAGTCTGACTATAGCTAATTAATGCTGTTATACATCTTCGTTCCATTTTAATTCAAGAGTAGAAAAATCTAGAATTAATATCAACCTAAAACAAGATGTTGTTGATAATTTTGATTATCTTTTCATATCAAAGCATTATAGGAAAGATCCATTTGATATTGATATCAGTTGTCAGCAACGGCGTAACTGAGAGCATCTGGGTCCCTCTGCTGGGACGTCTTAAGGCATGGGCCAACTGGGCCCGGGCTAAGGGCCTCGGCTACAATGGGGGCCTCGTCTCGTTTTCGACTCAGTCTTAACAAGATCATAATTCGAATAATTTAAACGGTGTGAATAATTTAATGTTATTCCGGTTTTATTTTCCAAAAAACTGGGAATTTCGGACGATTTTTCAATAGATGACCCTCGTCCACGTATAGGCCCAGGCCTACCACCATATACCATCCTTGCTCATTCAATCAAAAGGTGGCAGTCGGTTGAGCTGGTTTCTGCGATTGTAAGTCATGCACTTTAATTTGATTCGTGTTATTGTTAGTACGAGTGAGTATACGACAACTTATGCTATATACTGTCTACTTTTAAGGATCATAGATGGGGCCTCCATTTCTATATGGGCCCAGGGCCTCAAGAAGTTTTAAGACGTCCCTGCCCCTCTGCAAAGTTAGTTTTGTATCCCCCCCCCCCAAGTTGGATTTTGCAAAATGGTAGGTACTTGGCGGCAGTCAGGCTTTCCGCCCCTAGAACCCTGCCCCCCCCCTTCAACGCGATACGGGGATGTACGTTACGCCACTGGTTGTAACGCGTACACATCTACAGTAATTTTTTAAAATAAAGATTCATTGGTCATTATTAAATCAAGCACACAGAGCTAAATTCTTTGTACAATAATTCGATTTTAAATTTTTTGTTGCGAACGAATCTTTCAAAAATAGGGTACTTAAAATTAAAAAAAATTAAGAGAGAAATTTAAAATAACTTAAGTAGAGAAAAGTAAGGATGAGTTTAAAATTGTTCCGATTTATTTTAAGCTATTTTAAGTGTTGGCAAAAATTTCAAAGAAATGTAGCTCGAATTTTAAATTCATTATCAGAAACGAAATCATTACTAATTAATTTTTAAAATAAACCATATAATTCAATTTTTTTAAAAAAAAATTAGCAAAAGTGTAAAGCAATGAATTTTAAAGGAAATGCCAAATTAAATAGTTTATTTACACAAAATATTAAATTTTAAGAAAAATAAATTAATTATATCAATTTAAGCCGACTCCTGTTGTACGGCTTTATTGTTTTCAATCTAAAAAATGCAAAAGTACAAACACAGTGGATAAAGATCTAACGTTAAAATCCAAATTTCTCTTCTGCACATTGTTATTAACGATAAGATTATTTAAATGCATTCGTGAGAAAATGTAATATCCTTATTATAATGCCAGGTTAAATAAGCAATTTATAATCAAAGAAGATTTATAGATCTATAAAAACGCATTATGTATCACTGATATCTAAAGACTTTTGGTTGGTGAAAATAAATCACTATCAAAGAATATGATAAGCCACCTTCATTAAACCAAAATGTGGTTCTCTTTAACCCAAATCGACGAAAGGAGTACCAGTGCGGATATTAAATGTTTCCTGGAGTCGCAGCGTTTCCTTGATACCAATGTGATTATTTCAATCGCCTTATCTCAAAATAGAGATGAATCAGATCAGAGGGCCGTATCATTGGATGAGTCTCACGCCACTCAACTTGTCTCACGTTTTTGTTCTTTATTTCGGTCACGTTACGATCATGTCAGAATATGGGTAAGTTCATCGGATCAACACGTGGAATTAAAAGCTGTCGATCATTTTTCTTTCTGGATGATCGCGTGATTCCATTAAAAGAGCAATCGACTATCAAGTTAGAGAGATATTACATTTCCAAATTTAAAAAGGTTCGAGAAATTCTGAAGAATTTACGGTTTACAGGGACGAAAATTTAATTGGAAACCTTCTTTAAAATAAATTTTTTTTTAAAAAAAATTTCAACAAATAAGTTTAATAATTAGATTTTAAAAATCCTTTAAAATCTAACGTTCTATGATTTACTCTAGAGAGTTCAAACAGAATAATATCACCACATATACTAGGGATACATTTAATATTTTGATAAATATGTAATATTTGTAGGGCTTTCATGGAATTAAAACGAAAATTATTTTTCATTTGGCTAACATTTTTTTACAATCTAAAACCAATAAAAAGATTTTGAGAATGAAATAGTTTTAAAGTAAAGATTCACATATATTATATAAGTGAATCTATTTAAATGAGACCTTATTTAAATACTGATAAATTTTTATGGTATTATACTACAGACAGATTCGTGTGGTTCTATTGATGAAGGTTTCACCTCCAATCAAGAACGTTAATAAAAGATAACGAGTTGTTCCATTTGGCACATATTTCCAAGGACTTCCACATAATAAATAGATAAATATATTCAACCAAAATAAATTGTTACCATCGACATTTTAATTGATTTAAAGAACATCGGACAACATTTACCTGATTAAATGAAATTGTAAGCAACACATACAAGACAACTTTTATTCTACACAAGTCTTTGATCTTTAAGTCTCAAATACAGATATGAAGTTTACAATGTTACTATAATGGCAACTACGCGAGTCGAGTTTCTCTTGGATGACTTGCAAATGGCATAAAAATGAAAATATGAGGATATTTCCTTCCTTTTATGTATAAACCGTTCCCCACTCGCTTCGTTGGGTGTTTCATAATGTGTATGACTACATATACTGTTTTTAAGTGTTATTGGTAGGGTATCCAAGTGTAAGGGGCGTTAAGCTTTCCGACGGTATTAAAAATGTGCTTATAGCCCTTATCTCTTGATTTAAAAAGGGCACAACTCAGTTTCTAAAACTAAGATCTATTTTTTTTACGCACTTGCAAACCCTCTTGAGTGTCCCTTTCTGCACTATCCGATCTTAACGGATTTCTACAATAAAAACATGCTTGCTAAATTTAAACTTTGTATATCCCCCAGTATCGGAGATCTCGTAATGAATGGGTAGCTTTTCTTCAATTGAGTATACAGTAGAACGTCGTTTATTCGAATCAATTGGGACCGGGCACCGTTTGGATAACCGAAAACTGAATGACATCGATGCCGTATATGAAACTGGACACTATACGAATATTGAAAATCATCAAAGGCGGGAAACGTGGTTGAAGAAAAAGCAAAATAGGTGCAATATGTCGCAATTTTACCTTTTATAGTGAAAAATAATCTCTTATTTTTCTCACCATTGTACACCTTGTTTTCGCAGCAAGGTTTCCGATTCTCTTGAGCAGCAGTAGTTGAGTAGGACAGCACTCTCATGGTTGTTCGTACCGCTCCATAGCTGTCTCGAACGCAGAAACGCGTCAGCATTTAATGCACCCTTGCTACTTTCGTCGTCGTTGTCCTCGTCTTCATCCGTTTCATCGTCGACAGGGTCGGATTTTTTTGCACGGAAGTTACAATCTCGTCATCATTTAGAATCCATTGTCTTCTGCATCCAGGTTTCTACATCAACAAAACTCAAAAGAGCACGTATACACCCCTCACTTGGAAACAAACTGACCTAATATTCGCGCAGATGTTTACCAAATCACACAACTGAAATTCTCCAAATTTCCCCCACTTTGGGTTTTCCCTTCACTTTTTGGCCACACGCGAAACAACTATTGAGTATTGCACTGATCGAAAACGTATCCGGACTTTGGTTCGGATAATAAACGTTCGGATAAACGACGTTCTACTGTATCTATAGATAAATGCAAGTTTGATCCTTAAACTAAAAAGTATTATTACAAAAGATTTTCTAACTGTACGGCAAAGACTAACAAATATCCTCGTTCAAAATCAAAATAAACTTTTTTCTATTCATGTTTCAAATAAGAAACTTATAGAAGAAATCAAGTGCCCCAATCAGGTGAAAAAAAAACAATAAATATATTTAATATTTATTTAACCCAAACAGATCACAAATTCATGGCAGTAAAAAATACAAGGAAAATATTCTCTTATCGTTAGCTTGTCATACTGACATCTGGGGTGTGAGAGCGAAAACAAATAAAAGCGCCAAAATAAATAGACTTTATCAGAAAACTGATACATATTTTTTCACCAAGAATAAATTGATAATATGATTTCGGATTGTGAGATCGTTCATTTTTATTTTTCAATCCAAACTCATCCAGTGCGATTCAATTTCATAGTTTTCTCTTCACAAGTTAAAATTCTTCATTAATAAAATCCCTATCTAAATTCCATTACGGCTTTCTTTTTATTTTTGAAGTAAAAAAAACTTATGTAAGATAAAAAAAATAATTAAAAAAAACTACGAAGTATTCATGAAGAAATACGTACCAAACACAATAAGACTTTAAATGGGAAATTTTTTTTGCAAGTGCAAATCTTAATATTGCAAGATCAAGGCATGTTTGAAATGAATGATATAATTTTTCAATAAATAATTTGCTTCAAATTTTAAGAAAAATCACAGCAAAAATGAATTAAATCGTTTTTGAGATAGTTATTCTTATTGTGACTATGTTTATTTGGTAAGAAACCTTTGTGCCACAGAAAAACAAAATCATGCATTCACAGTATTCAACACAAGTAATATAAAAAAATATTTTTTTAATAGAAAGTATTTTATTAACGATTGAAAATTTGAAAAATATATATTTTTTGGAGAGAGAGTGAACTAATAGTAGGAATTGAAAAAAAAAAGAGCATGATTTGTCTCCATTGTTGTAATAATGCACACCCGACTTAGCAAGTTTGGCTAAAAAACCGGTTTTCGACGCCAACTTAGATTTATCTAGTCTAGATTGTTGTAACAATGTAACTGTTAAAACAATCTAGATAAATCTAAGTTGGCGTCGAAAACCGGTAATTACTTTAATTAATTAACCGGTAATTAATGAATTAATATTTGAAAAATCTGTATTAACATCGAGTGTTATCCACTACAAGTTTAAAAAAAATTGAACTTGATCGGATGAATTGAAAGAATTTTATTAACGATTGAAAATTTGAACGATATATATATATACACACAAATATAGAGAGAGTGAGCTAAACAATAGGAATTGAAAAATGCAAAATCTCTAAAAACCATTCCAAAACATATAAAACGTTCAAAAATTCTAAGTCAATTTTGTACGAGTATCCCATACACATTGTTTGAAATGGTCCAATGTTTTTCTGTTTCATTTTTTTTTTAATTTCATCATACAGAAAACAAATATAATAGTCGTTTAGGAAAGCTATCATTATTTTTAGCCACACATTGCAAATATTCGACACTGAAAAATAAGGAGTCAACACGTGAATGTCACATGGGGGAAAATGTAGATCCAACATTTTATTTGGGCAATATCACGCGTTCTTTGTTTTTTTACCAAAAATAAGCAACTGTGCGTGAATTGGTCATTGCAAAATATAGCAACCAAATAAAAAGAAACAAGATAAATACAGAAAAGCATAACCTTCTGATCAAAGGTTCCGAGTGTTAAGAGTCTATTAAAAGATTTTTGCAGTTAAAATAAGAAAACAAAAATAAGTTGTTTCTTATTTAAAGATATATACTAGAAATACCTAAAAATATTTCCAGATTTATACCAATATTGCAGAATCTCTACAGGAAAATAGATTGGTTTATTTAACTTTGTACTTGCTCTGCAATGTGTTACCCCATTTTTCTTCTTTATGTGTTAATCATTAATTACCAAAATATTTAAATACCCTGCGTAACTTGTAAAAAAGATTTTATTCAAGTGAAAAATCAGCAAAGCATGCATGAAGCTCACTTTTTCGGTCACTGTTGACCAAAATGACCTTTTACCAAATGAAGTTGGTTTTCGATCCAGTTTGTCCAGGAATCTTAACCCTAACCTTTACTTTTTTTTTATAAAACAGTGAAAATCGCTTAACACGAAACTAGGGGGGGGGGCTGAAATATTTTTTCGTGTTGAGTTTATTTTACTTGCATAGATATGTGTAGATATGCATGTATTTAATAAAAATAAATGAAGCAAAAACTTTTCCAAGAACTTAAGTTAATACAAAATTTTCAAATTTTTTGGGAAAACAAACCAGTTTTGAGTTTTTGGAAAATATGATATTTTTCTTTGCATTTTTTAAAGCATCTAATTGTCACTATTGTTCAATGTCGTCCATTTTGTTATTCATTTAACCATTGGAAAGTGCGTCTAAATAACTGCGCATACTTTTCATGATGCTCCTCCTTTCGGATGACTCGTTATCATCTACTGCAACGAATTCTTCCGATGAAACAGTAGGGCAGTTCAATCCACTGGTGTTTTCCATATTTTGTTCATTCCCAGAAGGGAAATCTTTTCGTGTTAAGTGATTTCATTCATTTTCATCAATTTAAGTTAAGAGGAAAAAATGCATGAAAATGCACAGTAGTTTGTCGGGACAGTTGTATTACTTCGTGTTAATCGATATTTCGTCTTAAGCGTTTTCACGTTAAAAGTATTTTACTATATTTTGCTTGAGCATTGTATTGTGAGTTGTATTGTAGAAGTGCGTGTATTGGATCTTGTTTCGGTAGAATTTGATACTGCAACATGCATTGATTTTTTTATTACTTTTCTATAATTAAGAACCTGGTTTGCCATTTTGCAACACACTTGTGACGGATCTATACGCGATTCTACTAATATCTTCTTTTCTCTTTGAATCAAAATATTTATTTCAACCAACCTTCATCGAGAAACCAAACGTGATTTATGTAAATGAGGAATATTATATAAATTCAGTTTTAGCGAGTTAAGAGAGGGTGAAGTAAGAGGTTGAGTTGAGTGAAGTGAAGTGAAGGAAAGGAAGGGAGCAAGTGATCTGTTGACACGTAGTTTTTGACAAGCTGAAGTTGATACGTTTGATGTGTGCAACTAGAAGTGAATTTGAAGTTCGGGAATTAGTAAAAGGATTGCAGAGCGTGGAGCCATCGTCATTTGATCAAGCCTAAGAAAGTGCCGTGTAGGATCCGATGCATTAAAGATTCAGGTATTGTACACTTGATTAAGTAGAAGCTGATTATTAGTGTGCGACGTAGTTGTAATTGAGCGTATTTAAGCTACCTTAAATTCAGTTGAGGGTCTGTAATATTATCCCCGTATTAGAGTATCTCACCTCTGCATTCTACCATTGTTTATGTACTTAATTAGAATTGTGTTGTGTCTGTTTCATAATCGTTAATAAGAATTAATAAATCAAATTAGATTGGAAATAATGTCTGGATTATTTAGTTCCTCCTACACATCTAACCGGGTTTACAGATAGACAAGAGGGTTCGGATGTAAGGGGTAACCAGGTTACCACACATTTATTATTCCTTTTCAAAGGTCATTAAAAAAAGCGCTCTGCTCTACTTAAAGCAAATAAAGAATTTTTTGTTAGAGATTTACATTGAAATTCAATTCAGAAACAATTTTTGAATCCATACCTGCAGGAATGAAATTTTTTGCTCTTGCTACTTCGATATTTATGAATTCTAAAATTCTATCAAGCAAAGTAATTGTTCCATGCCCCTTAGCTGAATGTTGTTATACAGGACCTTCAACTTTAATCATTTCCTATTAACATTCAACCTAATCTAAATTCTGCAACAAAGTCATCGCACTTTTCCTTCCACAAAAGCATGCACGTAAGAAAACATTCTACGCCCTATCCTAATTGCAAAGTAAACTTTCCCAGCACAGTTGTTAAAAGCACGCGCCCATATCGACAACACTCGACTACCAGTGAATTAAGAAGCCGCAACCTTTAAGACACTGACAATTACCTCGTGTTGAAATTCAGGACACATACCAAAAAGAATCGCACACCATTCATTTATCTCAACAAAATCACTTGTTCTCCAACCTGACCCATATTCATCCGTTCGTAAGATAAGCGTTGAACAAGTGAAAGGTTAATGAAATTATTAACTAATGACAGACAGACACCTGCCTTATTGCATTAGTTTTGGCGTTACGACAGGAAGGACACAATTCACGAAAACACGATTTCGGTCGACAAAAGTAGTTTTCACACGATTTTTCTAGCATGCGTTTTACCCTAAGGTCGCACTTTGCGGTAAGATAGTAATCACGATATCAATCGAAGTGTTCGATATTAAAATATTTTATGGTACAAATCTTGTGTTACAGTGCTTTCATTTTGCGTAGCTGAGCAAAATAAACTCTGTTCAGTTTGAATTTATCTAACAGGTCACACTTGGGTTGACTGATTTAATTTTTATATAGTCCGTTATTCAGGCACAGCCCAGATAACTTAATACGGTTATCAATGGAAAAAAAAGGACAAATGAAAGTTTTTATAAGATGGACCTAGTAATGCTTTGGTTAAAGAACAGAAAGGTTGTGGAACATAATTCAACTTTACCAATTACACTCCACATCTTTTTTCAAAACCTAGATTATTTATGGCAAAACAATGTAGTAAATATTTTTTTTAACTTACAATTATTACTAAAATATTATGATTTGTGCACCGTGAATGCCATTAACTCATATGTAATTCAAAGAAGCAACATTTTGAATACATTTATTGTTAACTTTCATATTTTAATGAAAAATTTATTAGCGACGATAGCTACAAGTCATTTCATGGGATAGCAGTTTCCCAAACTGTGCATTCTTAATTTTGAATCGGATAATATAAGAAAGCTTTGATTGGATGGATTTTACTACATCTGCAAAGAAACTTAAATTTCCAATGCGAAAAATGTCAGAGTTTTGAAGTGTATAGTTCAAAATCCATATATACAATTTCAATTCAAAGTATTAGAATAACGAAACATAAAGTACAGTTGTTTGAGATTAATTTGTTTCAATGAAACATAAAAGCTTTTAAAGATAGCAAACAGTGATTCTAATTAATTCTATGAGCCCTAGAAGTCCATGAGACAAGCAAGGGGTGCACGTCAGTGAAAAATAATTTGAGGTCTAGAGTGCAAATGGAATCTACGTTAATGTCTCATTAAAACCAGATAGTATTTAATGTCAGATTATTAAGTGAAACCAGATTATCTAACAATAAATTATATTTATAAGTTTATGAGGTTAATTTGTAGTTACAAGGCGAAAATAAATTTTATTAATGGGACCATCATTTCAAGAGTTTGTAGATTAAGTTAAATTATAACATTAGACGGTAATAAATTTTTCCAGTTTCTCGATTTGTGACAGAATTTGCCAGAAATGAGTTATAACATACTTTCAACATTTCAAATGTTATTTATTCAATTTTGAAACTAAGTTTGAGAATGCTTTGTGGTAACACCATAGTAGGCTCAATGAATATGGGCCATTGAAAACATAAAGTCATGATTGCAAGAAGACTGATCAGGATGACATAAGCAGAGATCTTAGAAATCAAAATTTTGAAATGCATGACAACAATTTTGTTAAAGGATATACTAGTTTATCTATCCAGATTGGAATATATTAGAAAATTTTAAATTGCCAATGAGAAGAATTTCAGCACGTCACCAATCACCAAGGTAGTAGGAAGAGGGAAAAACCTTGGCACTTCTAAGACATTTAGGAGTTCGACTGGTAAGATTGATACCAAATGAAAATTTATTTATTAGTATATTTCCCTCCCATTAAAATATGTGTTTGTAGCTCAGTTATTTTATGTAACAGTTATTTTATATATTATTTAACTTAAACTTGGTCATGCGTGTGTGTTTCTTGAGATTTTAATGCCTATATTTCCTGTGGAAAAATAAACATATATTTGGAATTTAAATCTATTAAAGTAACTGACTCTGAACCAGTTATCAAAAGGCATTCAAGTTGATAAGTTGCAAAATTCAATAATCTATATTTAAAGGAGAAGAAGCAGCTCACTCACTGACTAAATAATCCGATATCTCCAGAATATGCAACCTACAGATCTGAAATTTGGTGGTATGTTTCAGCACCTTAGATGAAAGTCAAGCTAAGAACAGTTTTTGAATTCAAGTCATGAAAGGAGGCATTCGGGGGTTGAGGGCGTTATAAGTAGTGTTTCCATTTTAAACTACTCAACGTGAAATACTGGGGAATTGGGTAAGCAGATTCTTTCACTTAGAGGAATATAAAAGAGTTTAGTGAAATCGACCCCAAACATTGAGAGGCTTAGGGGCCGTTATAGATAATTTTCATTTTAAGCTAATAGTGTACAGTCTTTGGTGATAAATAAGTTCTACTTTCATTGAGTAGAATCAGATTACAGATGGTTTTGAGAATACCCCAAATAGAGTATTTGCAGGGGAGGGAAGAACAATAGATGAAATATTTTCGTTTTAGAGCTTCATGACCAACTACTTGAAAATTAGTGGCTTATTTCTTTCATGGAGTAAATATCCTGGAGAAGTAGGTTTTAGAAATGACCCCAAGGGGTGTTGCAAGGGTTAAGGGAATATAAATAATTATTCAGATTTTTAAACTGTAGACACTGATGTTGAAATTTGGTGACAGATTCCTCTCTTAGATAGAGATGCATACAAAGTGCGTTCGTGAAAATCATTGATGGCGTTGAGGGACGTAAGAGGCATATTTTTCAATACAATCAGATTCTTAATGCCTAGGACTTAAATATCAAAATTCATATATATAACAAAATTATAAACATCTGCCAAATACCCAGCAAGCCGTGGTAACAACTAGTAGGTATATAATTAGAGGTCTACAAGATTCGAAAGAAACATGAGGTCTATGAGAATTACAAAAATTTGGAACTTCTGATATAAAACCTTAAAATATAGTTATTAAAAACATTCAAAATATAGTAGCAAAATTAGGCAACATTTAAAACAAACTTATTTTTCAAAATGAGAATTTACATTCAAATAGTTTAACACATTTAATTCTACCTTTCTCTCTCCTCCTGGATACTGTTTCTAACATTGAAAAACAGTAATATCCTGAACTTACACGGTAGATGGAGACTGAACAATAATTGTGCCGTCAGAGATTTATAACTTCTCACGTATGCATATAATTTTTAGTTAGAGGACAAATGGGGAAAGAAGAAATAAATTTAGAAAAATATTTAGTAAATCTTAAATTAATACAAATACAAATCAAACCGAAATTTATTTTGATGAAGGTTTCATAAAACAAACGAAGTAGTCTTCCGGCTCAGATTTTTTACCTCTCGTAATTTTCTCGTAGCATGCTCATAATTTTTTTCTTTTTGTGGAAAAAATACGTTCATTGTTGGAGTCTATATTTCCTAAAATTTGTAACCCTTTTTCAGTTAAACTGGACTTTAATTATCGCTCATGCCTTCTAGGCTCATGGCACATCAGCTCTGATTATAGAGTGTAGCACTTGAACATCATCTATATCCACTTCTCTGGCCCCTTTGTGTAGCATCAAGTTCTCAAGAGACATTGCAGTGTCACTCCTTTAGAACAAAGACAGATCGACGAGATCAGAAAATCGCGTAATAACTCCGGAGTTCACAATGAGTCAGGGCAATAATTTCGAGGTATTACTTTACCTCTTTTCTCTAAAATTTAAAATTGATCCTCGATAAGAATAATTTAATTTAAATAATTTAAAAAGTAAAAGAGCAACTTCCTTTTTCATTCTGCAAGTTCTTCGAAATTCTAAAAGTTTAAAGTTGGAGTTTATTTTTTAAATGATGAATAATATTTATATACATATATTCACCCACAGTATGGTGAAAGAATATATATAAGAAATCCAGAATGTCGATCAAAATAATTATATAAGGGACAATAAAAACAGCTTTCATCAAAATAAATTCCATTCTATTATTCATGATTAGTTTAATGCTTCTCCGGAAAACATGCACATTTTAAACAACATTCTAATAATCGTAGTAAAAGTGGTACGATATTTTTTTCTGAAAATACCAGTTATTGCTGGTTTTGTGTTACAATTGAAGAGTTGAATTGTCCCGGATAAAACCGGCGCCATTATTTTGCGAGTAATTTTAATTAATTTCGAGTAATTCAACTTTAATCCTGAGTTTACATTACTCGTAGCGTTAAGGCTATTTATTTTCAGAGAAATACAGCAATACTTGCCTCATTTCTACAAGCAACTGACACAAAAGCTGAGAAGCTTCAATTATTTAAAAAATACAGCAAATATCAGTATTTGAAGTAATGAACTCTTATGCTTAATAATTTGTTCAAAAAAAAAAAAATTATTAACGAATTTATTTTTATAACACATCAACGAAAACAGAAACCACACACATCATAGAGTTTTAAATACTGATACTCACAGTAAAACAATGAATGGAAATGTCAACAAACGTAAGTCTTCGATTACTTTTTTTAAAAAGATGTTAAAAATTTAAGAGATACGCCATTTGATCAAAAAAAATTATCTCTGCCAACTTCAGTTATCTTACCATAAATGACAAAAAAGATAATTTTTTTCTCACTCATTTTGAAGGGGAAAAAAAACTTGTTTACAAAAAAATATCTATTTAAATGGGAGAAGGGGACACTTTAAAAAAGCAAATTAATGAGAATGAAAAAACGACAACAACCCATCCTTAATTAATAAAATAAATGAAAATTCAACTGTACAAAAGTTGTCGCAAACGCACAATTAAGCAAATTCTCCGTTACATAAAATACCTTTGGTACCGGCATAACTAAACCTTTGAAAAACAAGTAAAAGAACGAAAATAAATTTTGAAACAAGTTCAGATAAAATTATTTTTCTCTTACTGTAAAAAATCAGATATTTCAATTTCAAGAGTAAAATAAATTACTTAAAAAATGTTAAGAGATGATACTAATATTCTTTAACTGTTAAATCTGAAAATTTGTTTCCTCAGACGATTCACCTCATTTGATCATACCTCACATCATCAATAAAAAGCTTTTCGCAAAGTGTTCTATTTTAGTACCTTATCACAAGTAATATTCTGAATTTATTTTTGCTGGAATTATTTAATGTTTTAAATAATTATGTCTATTCCGATGATTATTTATATTTAGTTTAAGAGTTTAATGCACTTTTGGATTAATAACTATTTTCTACCATTCGTTTTTATCCAGCTACAGAGCATTAACTAGTTCCTCCATTTAGCGGTTTATTAAATGAAAATTTCTCGTATCAGAAGAGCTTATTGGACTTACACCGATGAACAATTATCACAATGTTTCTTTGTGGAAATAAAACCTTTAACACATATTTTACATCATAGAAAAAAATTAGTTTTAAGTAATTTAATACTATTAAGTTTTAAAATTCTTGACAAAATACTTATGCGTTAGTAAAATTGTTTTACAAGCCGAATGTGCTTCATTTTTTTTTTTATTGAATGCTTTCTTCAAAAATTTTCCAGTATAACTTCCTCTCATATTTTTCAAATTAATTCCAAACATTTGAAAATGAGATATATATTTAAAAAAGCATTATCACAATTTGATTCAATAATTTTTTACTAAGTCTGTTCCCAAATTTTCTGATTTATATATATTTTGCCTTAAAGCATAAAATCCATGCTAAATGTAATATATTTAACTATTTCAGCCCCTTTGAAAGTTTCAAAATGCTTTAATTATTCACTAAGGGCATTTTTAAAAATTTTGTATTTTTAAAAAAACTAGAAAGGTAAAATTCCTGAACTATAAGTTTGCTATACGAGTAAAGGATACAGAATGGCACATGTTTTTAATGCGTTTCTGATAACATTTATTAGATCTTCACAACCAGAATATACAAGCCAGGAAGAAAAACCTGTACTTAAACAATTTGGTCGGGTAATTACAGCAATAAATGTAGCTTGTGAAATGCTCACTGACCTATATCGAATAATTAAGCGGCCCTGAAATAATACTTCCTACAGCTTTCATAAGAGAACTATTTACGGTTGTCTAGTCACATTTTAATTCCCTATATTTACCTTCACTACCCTAAAATATCCAACTAAGTAACGTAAGTGTCGAAGGAAGATATATCTACTTTTGATAAATAACAGCGGCTACTAGAAATAGAAAATTCTACAGCTTTATTACGCAAGAAACAATGCAACATAAATGACCTGTGAAAGCAACAGTAATAATTTTATCCGCAAGAGAAAAATCGTGTAACTAATACACCTGCTAGACAGGATTTAGACAAAATGCTAACAAAAGAAAAGAACATGATACACAAAACATGAATTTCAAGGTCAGGTATGTATGGGGTAGCATGATAGACACGTGATACTTCAAAATATAAAGAGATGATTAAAAAAAAAATTGTCACGAAAACGTTCAGGAAAGTAAAAGATAAGGGGCTTTTGTAAGAGGAAACAATGCAGATGTGTTATTAGTTGACTTCTTTATGTTTCTATAAATTTTAGTTAAAAAAATAAATAAATCTAGGGATAGTAAAATTGTTAAAATTTAAACTTGCATAAACATATAAAAGGTAATTGCATTTTATGAAAGGATATTAGCTAATTCTAAATCGAAGAGTTTTGAGATTTCTCAAAAATTCTTTGATCGGAGATGAGAATTTTGAGGTTTTGGAAAAAATTAGTATTGTTAATCAGAGCAAACAGTTTTTTTTAAAATTGATTCAATATTTCAATAATTTTTTGCGGATATAATTGGTTTAAATTAATTCGTGATCGCATAGAATATTTTTCATTTTTAAAATTATTTAATTTATAAAACTACAAAGAGTTATACAAATATTTTCCCTCCTAAAAAGAAAGATCGTTACTTGCGAAATATCAATACACATTAGAGACTAAGATGCGTTTCTTCAGTCATTGCAGCATTGAAGATTAAAAAGGGTCAAACTTCTCTGGGCGAAAGAAAAACAAATTAAGAAACATGCTTTCTAAGTTAAATTTATTCTATATTTTGCCTAATGAGAGTATATTAACGTATCAGCTATAAAGCTACACGAGGGCTATTGTGGCGACAGACCTCGTAATTTTGTACCATGATCAAATTACGAGGACGATACCTGAGCTGGAACTACCCTCTACAAACTCCCTCACCACACCAACGAGAGAACATCGAGCTTCAACATATTTGACGTGTATCGGACCCTTCTACGCAGCGGATCTTTAGTGGCACCAGGACTCGAGCCCGCGACCATAATCACTAGGTTACCGCGACCACCATTTTTGCATCGAAGTAGATTTCTTGTTGCTTTCTCACAAAAATTAGTTTTCTAGGTATAAACAACGCTACTGACCCCCCCCCCCCCCGTTAGCCTCCGAATATATCGCTCAGTTAGCAGGAATTCGTTGAAAAAAAATGGGATCTCTTACAAAATATTTAAGAAGAGACAAAAATGAAAAGTCCTTTCCCGATTGTAAAAGAAAATATTTCAGAAAAGCAGTTTAAGAAAATTTTCAGTTAAAAAACAAAAATTTCAGAGAAAGTTGGAATACCTCAGGAACTCGGCTTCATTTAAATTCGGTGCATTAATTTTTGCTAAATATTGATTTTTTTGTATAAATAATTCTCTTCATTCTACAGATTTAATGCATAAATTTACACCCGAGAAAATTCAAGTAGTATTCCCAATTTGTCAACAAAAAAAAGTACTGTAATTTTGCAAGCAAACGAAGATTTTAAATATTGTTAAAAATTAATATTTGATAAATGGATTTTGTGAAGAATAAGACAAAGATACGTTTCGCAAACATGCAATAATAAAATATATAAAAATAAGTTTCACACAACTTTCATTGGAAAATTAAATGTCAATCAATTTACAGAAATGTAAATTTAAAAAAAAAAACAAATTTAATACACACTTATATTTAAAAGTATTCAATCAAAAAATTACAAGCTAAAGCATGAATAAATTTAAAAAAATATGAATGTTATCTTTATGAAGAAACATAATATACATCACATTAATCTTTCAATAAATTTTTTAATAAGAAAATCAGATACATGAATTATTTTTCGCAAGTTTTAGTAGAAAAAGGAAATTTCCACAATTCTGTCTATAACTACCAAATTCAGAGTTTCGTTTAATACAGGAGAAAACATTTAAAAAGTAAACAAATTGATTATCGTTGAATGATGAATAGAAATAAAAGAAAAAAAATCAGAAAATGATACGCCTGTGTAGATATTCTTGTATTGTATGCAAAACACGAAGTAGAAAATTTTTTTAAAAAATTCCGAGTCTTATAAAATTAATTATATGTAATCGTCAATTTGTATCATTTCACAATTTCAACACATTTCGCTATTTTTAATTTTAAAAAAAGTCGATACTAATTTTCGAAAAAGTTAAGAATAATCAATAAAGAACGGCATGAAAACTCACACGGGTTCCGGTTGCCATTTTCTTGTTCGTTGACAAGCATTACCCATCCTGAAATATCAATATTTTTCTAGACACAACAAACATACAAGCACTGAGCAGTATATTGGGGCGAAATATCGACTCCTGCTGTTCTGACAAACTCAAAGGAAAGACAGTTGCGCAAAAAAAAGTCTTTACCGATAACTTGAACTTTCGGCAGTCGTGTGTATAACGCAAGTACCGGTCGCCTTGCTTAGCATATTGAGAAATATATTTCACTTCACTAGGTGACCCCAATTGAAGGCGTTTAAATTAAAAGTGAAACCAGTTTTTGTGCATTTTCGACAACCTACGACGCTGGGAGTCAGAGTTTTCTCTTGACAACTATCGAGAAAATATAGAACACCGTTTTATTGTTAGATAGCGAAGGGTTAACAATTGAAAAATAACCAGCGGCATGGGCGTCAAAGAAGAGATTCTGGATGATACGTCTGGGGAATAGGAATGGGTACCTCGATTGTAGGAAATGATACAGCTTAAATCTCTAAGAAAAAATAAAGGATGTAATGTAAAATTTCGATATCTGCAACACACAGCATTCTTTTCTAAAAAGCTCTGCATTTATTTCTATTTAACGCCCACTTAAAAAAATGTCATCAAATGAAAATGTCTTTATTTTAAATTTTTAGGATTTACATCACATTGTTTAAAGAGCTGCATGTGTCGACATTTGAGGGAAAAAAAGAAAAAGAAAATGGTTGCTAAATAATGTTACAAAAAGTAAACCAGACAAACTTATCTGCCCACTCAAATTCGATTTATTTTAAATAAAAAAAAATATTGAAGATGAAAATAATTCAAGACTACTTTTAGTAAATAGACCGCATATATTTCACTCAGATATTATATTTCAGATCTATGGTAATTTAAATTAAATTGCAAAATGAACAGGAAATTAGGCTACACAGTACCCTACAAATCTCAAATATATATCGAATTTTCTTTTCCTTTGCATTTTTCCTTGTGGCCCATATTGTGCAGCTTGCCACCAAATTTCAGATCTCATAACAAATCAGTTTTTCGGATATTTGAAGTTTTCTGAGCTTAGTTTCGGTTTCATTTTAAAGTATTTTCCACTCTGAAATTGAAGTAATTAAAAATATTTTTGAGTACAATGAACTCTTTTGTTATTAATTTCACTTTCACTACTAAAATCATTTCTGCTTGATTATGTTTAGAGTTTTTTTGAGTTCTCATAGTTAATTCAGGCTGATTTCAAGGCCAATTTTTTTTTTATAAATAGATTGTACAACTTAGAGCCTTTATCATTAATTTTTTCAAGTTGAGAAAACGCCACAGCCAAAATGTTCTCAGATTGCTATGAAAAACAATATTTTGAAGGGATGGAATATTACTGTTGTTTGTTGTTTCTTATGCCACCTGATCTCTACTGTGTCAGATTCAGGCCCACGAAATTCATCATGGCAAGGGGCTAGATGTACACCTGTCGTTGGCTGTAGCCTTGAGCACATTCAGGTGACAGTACGACTTAGTTCGGTTCCACCCCAATTTTGAGGGAGAACACCCTGGGGGAGGGTCAGGGGCCTCCTACCTCTCCTCCCCTTCCACCAACCTCACGAGAGAACTTGCAGCTCAACGGCTATTTAAAGTACTCCCACTCCGCAAAGACACGATACATTTACAAACATCCATGTCTTCTCCGGGATTCGAACCCAGGCCCTATGGCACAGCAGTTAGTGTCGCTAACCCCTATACCAGATGGGCGACTTGGAATATTACTGAAAATGATAGATCTAAAAACGCCCTCAGTTGATACCGCAAGTATTGCAGATAAAATTGAATATTTTTCCATCGTGTACCAAACTATATATTAAGCATACTGTAGTACTACATTATAGTATTTTAAAGTTGTGCAACAAATACTTAAACTTGTTAAACAGACCCAACTTAAAACTGAAAAAGATTAAATTTTATGTACAAACCTGGCAGATTTTAGCTTAAGTTAGTACCATTATTATTGTGTACATAAATGCTTTGTGTTTCAAACTTTTGTGAAAATATTAAGGTTAAGATTAAGCTGAAATTATGCAAAAATATATTTTGAATTAGAAAAAATGTTTTCAGTCATATTTCATTAAAGTAGTGTTTTAATGTAGAAAATACACTGTGAAAAAACATTAAAAAATTAGAGCTTCACTGGCAGTATAAGTTTTTATTTTATGCCTTTACCAACTTTAGACGAGTTTTTCTCACATCTTCAAAATTAAAAGTATAAGAGTTTTCTAAATCCTAAGAGGCTTTTTTTCTGTTCAAGATAGAATCTTGAAATTTTTTGTATGTACTTCCAACCGTATGCTCTATAAAAGTTAGTATGGATTTAGGTCTGAGAGCTCTAATTATTTTTTTAAAAAATGCTCAATTCAATATTTAAAAAAATTTCATGTTTTTTTACAGGTTTAGCTAGAAAAACTATTAAAAATCCACAAGGGGAACAGACTTTCAAAACCATATTAACCTTTGTTTACAATAATCCAAGCAACATAATTCACTAAAAATGACTAAAAAATCTAAAAAATTGTGCATTTTATAAAGGTTTGAAAAAACATCAAAAATTAATAATTCTTTAAAATTGTAAAAAAATGGCTGGTCAAACTGACTTTTTACTTACAGAATCAGCTTAATATAGTATAAATATAAAACAAATTATTTTTACTGTAACTGTCTCCAAAAAATTTTTTTTAAGAATACTGTGTACCCCTAAATAAAAAAAAAAATATTCTTAAAAGTATAATTTTATCTTTTTAAATTCACTTTATAATTTTTTTAACTATAAAACTTTAATACATACTAGAGTTATTTTAAAGAGCAGAAGGCTATGTTCTTTATAAGAATTGAGAAGTCTGAAATAATTAATAATAAATCTGTTAATCCATTTAAACAATATTCTGAAATTCTATTGGAAACTAACAACATTAAGATGAGGGACTTTGAATATACTTCTGATCCTCAATTTCTGATAATTGAACCATTTAATGCATATTTCTTACAGAAATGACCTTTTTATATGCACTTGCATCATGATACATTCATTTATTTATTCATTTCTTAAAAAAATTTATTTTATTTTATTCCCTTTCCTACATTTCTGGAGATGAATCAATTACACAATACAATCCCAACAGATATTTTTGCTTGAGCCTATTTAAATTTAAAGAATGAAAGTTTTATATAATACCACTTTCAAATTTAAAAGTATTAAGGTTATTATATATTTTTAACCTTGAAGAGTCCAAAAACAGAAGGTTATGCAAGAAAATTACTATGAAAATAAAATATGATTAAATTTGGACTGTTTCATTAATTTTAATTAAGAAAAATTAAATAAAAAAAGACAAAAAGCAAAATTTTCAATTTTTGAGAATTTTAAATCTCCAAATTTGTGACAGTACACTTTTACTCCAACTGAAATTTAGATATTTTAGTTAATTATAAATAAAATTCATTAACTAAATTAATAGTTAATGTAATATTAATAAGAGTACAAAAAAAAAGCAAAGCAAAGCTAGTTTTTCAAGTAACCAAGAATTCTAGCATCACCTTTTGATGTTTTGCTTATCAACATAAATTGATTTTTCATGAAATTCAGAATACACCTACATAGATGTTTACAATTAGAAGGCCATTTGTTGCAATATTTTAAATAATAATTTTTTTATTTCCAATTGGGCTGTGGATTGGAATTTACCACTGCAGACCTGCACATTTCTGGAAGCTGGAATCACTTTTCTGTGCAGCACCATATAGGTGGAATAACAATTGCCACAATATAATTTTGATGCCCAGTTCCTTCCCCAGAGGAAGGCACCTGAGCTCTGATGATGCAAAATGGTACCAAGAATATAATTTTGCCAAGAGTACCCAAGCCAAACAGGCATTTAGGGGATCTTTAACATGCTTCATAATCATACGACATGAAGGCTATCTATTTTCTGCCTCATGAAAATTCACCAACTAGAGCCAGGGTCAAACTTGCAAACTTTGGGGCATACAAGGCCAGCACTTTTCACAATATATAACTATGAATTTTTAAAAAAAGTTATTAGAAAAACATTTTAATATAACATACTCATTAAAAACTTTGCAGGTCTATTGATGCTTAGAATAGACATTAGCAGTGCACTTTCAAAAAATTGAACAGTGCTTTCAAGAATCTAAAAATTGCCAAAGCCATATAATATTATAATGACAGTTGAAATACATTATCCAACAGGATAATTATTACTGAATATAGTGTTATTATAGCCCATTGTTTAAGTATTTTAATTTCTACGCATGTTGATTAATAAGATTTTTAAATCAGAGGGCTTAAAAATGCTTTCAAAAGAATTTTAGCACTTTTAAGTCTATTTAAGATAATTATCTCAAAGATTTCAATTCCAACGAGAAATACTTCAAAACAAAACAATTTAGAATTTAAATAATACCAAAAATTTATTACTGGTTACATCTAAATAACAGCCCTGCATATGCACCATACATATGAAATTCAAATAAAACCAAGTAGTGATTCATATGAATTTTGTTAAATTGGAAAATTTTTAACTGCTATTTAAAGTATTTGTGAGTTTCATAAGAATTCCTCAGTTGTATCTGATAGTTGACAAGTTGAGAGAAATCAAAGAGGTGATTGATGAAAAAGATAATTTATAAGTAGGCATAAAAAGCAGAAAAAATAAATGCACAAAGCAATAACATGGACATTACCTAATTTAATATAATTTAAGTAACGTAATATACAATCAGCCTTATTTTGAATCATAAGGGTTAAAAGTTAGGTCCCACAAATTAGCAAAGTAAGAGAGGAGCAATAAAATTCTCTTAAAAAATTTGAGAAAACTATTAAAATAATTACAATGTATTCATTCCTCAAAATGGTTTTCTTTAGAAACAGATCCAAAATTTACAGTCAGTTATGAAACAGGAGTGAACAAATGATTGAATATTAACGTCGCACTATTCAGCTACTCAGGGCTTTTGGAGACGGACTTTGCAATATTAAACCATAGTCAAGTGACGAGGACTACACTTGAGCTGGAACCCTCTCTACACCCCACACCAACAGGAGGATGTTCGAGTCTCAACATATTTAATGTGCATCAGCCCCTTCTGCACGATTGGTTATTAAACAAGAGTAATAAAAGTTTATGTAGTAAAAAACTTTCAATTTTAATGTAATGCTGTTAAAGTACTTTATATCATGCACAAAAAAGCAAAAATCTGTTTTACATCCAAATCTGTTTTAAAACTTTAATGTTTTAGAATGTTGGCTCTTTGCAGTTGTATACACAAGGTCAGGGGTTCACCTCTTGTACACCAAGATATTTTAAATACTTAGCATTAAAATTACACTTTGGCACTTTTATCTGTAACCAAATCCTCTCCTACCCGATAAACGTAGCCTATGTGCTTCTTAAAGAATTTTATCATATTTTAGCAACTTACCCCTTTCCCCTCCTTCCCTACAAAATCTAAAATGAAATATAGCATTACACTTAAACTACATCATAATATTCTGAAAAATGTTTTATTCATATTGAGCTTTGAAAGATTAAGAGATACATATATTGAAAATTTTTAGATTTTTCAAACTATACATATAAATACCAATGAAATACTTATTAAAAATTGCATTCAGTACTAAAATTTGGACTTTGAAATAAATGTTTAATTAAATGCTTTACATTAGTTGCTGCTATAAAAATACTTAATAAAATATATAAATTTAAGTTTCAATGTTAATTCTGACATTAATCTGATTTACAACAAATTAAAAAATAAATTTTTTTTCTTTATGTATGAAAATGTAACATTAAAATGGCAATTAACTTTATATTTCTATAGATATTTTTCAAATATGAATAAAAATAATCTTTTAAATATATAATTGATACACAGTTTAAAAAGTCATATCTCTTAAAAAGGTACGAGTAAGCAAATTAGGATATAAAATACTAAAGAACAATGCATCTTTTTCTTAAAAAATACACAAATACTCAAGTTATTCTATAACAAATACATGAATGAATGTACATGAGATGTTATTTCAAAAGAGGTGATTAAGATCTGTTAAACATATGAAAGCTGAACATTTATATACATTATAGACACTAATATAAAGAACAACATTACACACACTAACATAATGTATTAACTCAATGGCACAACAATCCCTTAAATGCCAAGGTCTACTGTGTCTATCTCCGTTTAGTAACTTTAGACACTAGGGTGCATGTGCAGATGTTTCGATCAAGTAGAGCGTGTTACTGTGCATATTTAATTTCTAAGCATTTAGATTTCTAGTAGATGTACCAAACAGTGCTTTTGTACTGATATGTACATATTTGTTCAATGAATGTATTAAGTATTCCGAGGATTATATTGCTTTTAACTAACAGATTTCCCTACAGATAATGTGTCTGAAAATCAGATTAATCTGAAAATTTAATTTGAGAATTATTCCAGAAATAAGTAGTTTAGAACTGATGCATAGTAATTATTTTACGAGTCAATTCAAACCTTTTTTTACCAAACTTCTTAGCTTTAATTTTTCATTAATATGGAGCAAAAAATCGACATCATTGCATATCAAAGTACAAAAAATAAGAAAAAAACACACACACAATTTTTTCATTAAAAAGTTTGTTTTTCAAATTTTTTAGCAGTTAAACACACACATTTCACCGAAAGACTTTGAGGACATAGTTTAATTATAAATTAAATTATCTAAATGAATTTCGTTTGTACCGACAACTTTCAAATCTATTTTGGAACTCAACAAAAAAAAAAAAAAAAAAAAAAAAAAAAACCTAACCAAAGAAAATTTATATAAAAATTTACATAAATTTTTCTAAACAATTAATTCATAATTAAACTTTGAAACAGCAAAAAAATATCAAATATTGTTATTTTATGCATAGTAAGATGATCGAAAAACTTGATTTATTTAATTTAAGAATGTGTATTTTATCTGGGACAAAGAATTATTAAAAATACATTTCCTAAAACATAACTCGAATTTCTTAAAAAATGCTATTCCAGGGGTTAAAAAGCTTATTAATAATTTCACACCCTAAATAGTGTTCAGATATTTATACAAAATAATTTTAAAAGAATCTTATTTTAATACATGTATACTACAAATAATAAAACTTGACAAACTTACTTTCCTTCGTTAGCAGACATTCTTATTTTTCAAAAGAAGAATACTGAAAATAAAAACACACACATTTTAATACTAGTAATCGAAAATTATAAATTATTAGTATACATGAGCAAAAACAAATTATATTGGACTAATTTTTGAAGTAACAATTATAATCCTTTAATTAAATGAGAAAATCCCTCACGCTATTAAACTAAGAATTATTTCCATTCAAATGAAACGCCTAAGTTACGAACTATGCACGACAGTGAAAGAAAAATGGAAATAATAAGCACTAGTTACCGGCAAAAAATTTCTCAAGATTTTCCTGTTACCTCAGTCAACCGGCAGAAAATTATCTGTACTGAGGTTTAAACTCAGCTCTCGATGATATGCAAATCAAAACAAAACCCAAGGTTAGGAAATGTAGTCAAGGAAACAGTTAAAATAGCTGACAAGTATTAACAGTGAAAAATGAAGGTACCAAAATGAAATAAGTCACATGACACAGGAGCAGCCCTATGGCCCGACAAACCGGACCCATGTCCGGGGCGCCAAGTTTTAAGGGTGGCATTTGGACTGAATTAGAAAATTACTTTTTTTTTGTTGCAAAAAATATGTATGAAAATATTTTTTACTAAGTATAATTTTAAAAAAAAATAATAATTGTATACTGCGTGTTTATTTGTTGTAACAAGTATATGGACGGCCGATGACGTGATTATAGGGACGTATGCTTATCTTGACAGGATTTTCGCTGCCCTATTTTTAAAAAAAATGGTGGTTGTCTTGTTTTATTCATAATATTACTACGTTAAGAGTGATAAAAGTGCACAAAAAAGGATATTTTGCTTAGATCAGCGTTCGACAAATTGTGTTTTCACAAAAAGTTCTGAAGTTATGCAGAGTTAAATTATGTCTGATTAAAAGTTGTTTGTGTGTTACTTTTCTCTTTTAAAAATAACTTTTGAAAAAGAAATTTGTATTTAAATGCACTTTTACACTTAATAAAAAATTTTTACGATCCACAACTATTCAGGATTTGATTAAATGGTTTAGCTACCTTGGCTATTGATCATGCATTAGCTGAGCAAATTGATTTTAAAAAGCTAATTAAAAATTTTCAGAATTAAAAGACAGAAAAAGAATTTGCCTTTTTTTGTTTATTTTTGTTGTTTTGTTTATTTATTTTGTAGAGAGGGGTGGCATTTTTCATTTTTGTCCGGGGTGGCAAAACTGCCAGAGCCGGTCCTGCATGACACAAGTGTATGTAATTAATTCCCTTAAAATGGTATTAAAATAGAAAGATTTCTACTGCTTTACAATTCAAAATTATGAGAGTTTTCATATTAGATTTACTATTTTCAGAAAAGCTACATAGATTTTAATGAGATTAGGTATATTCAAAGGTTAATAAAATAAAAAAAATTCATATAGTAGTTCTGGTAAATACACATAATCATGAACACTGCTCATCAATGTCAGAAATTCTAAATGAGGATACAAGTTGAAATAATATGAATAGGTTAACATATAGGATGATATTTTCTTACAGTTATACGGCCTTTACAATGGGAATTCATGGTGGAAATGAGACAGTTTATGAGATCCTGTGGCATTTAGGTCCCCTTCCCAGACAATGTTATTTTGAAACCTAAGATGATTTGAGAGGAGGGAAGGCAAATTACACTTGCCCTCCTAAGAGTATCTCATCTATGCCTTATTGGGTAATAATATAGAGATCTCTCCGTCCAATCTATCTGGTGAATCCTTTCTTTCCAGAAATTCATTGGATAAATGATCCCTATAGGTATGAATGTTGTCCTCCACAAAAATAGAATCAGAACTATCTACCACTTGAAAAAGTGATTATAAGCTTCCAATGCTTTATTCGTATAAAGCAGATTTTATCCGTATAGATGTTTACAGTCACGGAGCATCTGTCAAACATGTAGAAATTCTATGTAAACTGATATCTTAGTAAATATAACTCAGAAACAGACCGTAAAAAATTAAATATTTTCATTTTATAGAACACATGTTAAAAAGTAATTAATAATTTTGCTTCTAAAATAAACGTCCCTGGATTTCAAATTGCTGATAGAGCAACTCTCAAAAAACGTCCTTTTTATATGAAAACAAATCATTGTATTGAATTACCACATGGTGGAAGAAAATATGAAAGGAGAAACACATGGCTATTTGTATTTTGCAGCTCTTATTTCCCCCCATGCAACCTGAATTTCAGAAATAATAGCACACCCGTGCCACATTATGCCTGATCAGATCTTCAAACGTCCTCCCCAATACCAGTCTCTTTGCCTGAAATTCGAGGGCATGGTATTTCCAATAGATGAAAGTACATCTAGAAAAAGTGACAGTGGCGCAAATAGACCACTCTTATGGGGGGAAGAGGTTACATTCTAAAAAAGCACCAAGATATAATTTCTATGGCAAAAATTAAAATCTATTTGTCTATAGGAGGAAAGGTGTTGAATCTCCCTTGTGTATGCTACTGCCCAGGGCCGGATCTACGTATGGGCTTAATGGGCTGCAGCCCAGGGCCCCGGGTTCTAGGGGCCCCTTCACCGCTGAAGATAACAAACAGAAAAAGATGCTTACAATCAAAATAGTATTAAAATAAAATAAACCAGTAAAAAATACAATTCAAAAATAAAATACCCAAAATACCATATCAAATTCATTTTTATTTTCGAGAGCAAGAGCAACTATCTTTTGTTCTTCCTCCCTACCACCGAATAAGGGGAAATTAGTAATTAATAGACAGAGGCTCTATCATAGGACGGTGCCGATGAGCATCGAGCACTTATACAAACGTAGTGGCACTTTTTCTGTAGCCATTTATTTTTGTGCAATAGGTACAATCAGGGTTTGGGACCCAAACCGGATTTTACAAAGTACTGAAAAACCATAACATAACATAGGCTTTGGGCCCCTTAGAACCTTGGGGCCCCCTGCAATGCGGGGTTGTAGGGGTATACGTTACGCCACTGAAGTGAAAGAGAAAGGAACTTAGCCAAAGAAAACGGAGAAACACAACAAGTAAATATTAATGAGAAAAATATGCAAGATCTCAATGACTAGCAGCCTTCTGAAAAATGTTGTTCAGACAGAGGACATCGGTTTGAGCTCACAACCGAATTTTCTGAGTGTTAATTTGGTTGACACGAAAAGAAAGTAAGTTTGTTTTACAAGGGGAGGGCATGACTAAGGAAATTCATTTGGGGACGATTAGCAGTACTCCTTTAGAACAGTGGTCTTTTTCAACTCACTGAACATCTAGAATTTTAGAGTGCTTTCATGGTACAACTAGAACTAGAAAGTGTTTTCGTGGAACACCTTTCCAAACACATACGTCGAAGAATATGTCTCAAAGTAATATTTAAAATAGATCAACATGTTACAGGCACTTCAAGTTAAATCAATAAAAAAAGTATTTGCATTTATTATTAAAAAATGGATGAAATTATTGATGGAATCTTGCTCCTTTCGTTGTTGTTTTCATCCGTTTCATCGTCGACAGGGTCGGATTCTTCTTGCATGGAAGTGAAAATCTCGTCATCATTTAGCATTTGAAATCCATTGTCTTCTGCATCGCAGGCCATGCAGGTTTCTACATCAACGAATCTAAAAAAAAAAGAACACGTGAAACAAACTGACCTAATATTCCGCGCAGATGTTTATCAAATCACACAAATGAAATTTCCCAAATATCCCTCACCTTAGGTTTTCCCGTCACTTTTTGGCCTCATCCAAAACTGTTGAGCATTGCACTGTTCGAAAACGGATCCAGACTTTGGTTCGGATATTTGATGCTCCGTATAATAAACGTTAACGACGTTCTACTGTATATGATTCAAGTGTCACCTATCCATGCATTATATTTAGTAACTGAGATATGTGCTTCCTTTTTTTCACACGAACTGTCGAAGTCTAGGTCTGTTGAGATTAAGTGCTATTGCATTACTTATTCTGAATTTAATTTGCTTTTATATTTTGTTTTCGTAGCTACTTACGTTGAGAAATACATTTAACTTAAACACAATGTTCTGAATGGCATAAAAATGTTTATAGTTGTGTGAGAAATCACGTGTATTTTGCATGAGAGAGAATTTGAAACCTAAAATTTCGAAGCTGTTCCTTCTTAAATTTAGATGCAGATGGTTTGGCCCGCGAGGGCAGCCATAAAGATTCTACACATGGTGGCTGCCTTACTTTTTCAGAAATTGCTACTCGGGTCAAACAAGATATCAGTTCCTCTTGGAGGCAGGCCCCCGTGCATGAATGGTATGAAGGAAATCGCCCTGGTGCTGCTTTACTTGGAACAAGCAGTAGGCCAGATGAAACTACTCTTGCTAGACTACGAAGTGGACATACTCGAGCTCAACGGCATGTGGATGGTCTTAAAGTTTACCCTCCTTGTCCGAAATGCAATGTGAACCAAGCCGCTCCTTCCCACATCTTTGCTTGTATTGGATGCCATAAGAGCCAGCTGTTCTCAAGTCCAACTACAGTTCTTGATTGCTTAAAAACGCACGGGTTCATGGACTTGATCTAGATGTTTCTGTCGGTCAAGTGGGATAAGAAACAACAACAACAACAGATTTTAACATTAACTCTGTTAACATGTTGTTCGTTTGCCTTCTTTATAGGTGTTGGTTTCCACTAATGTAAAAAGATGCATTTTCCATTAAAAAACTATTAGTTTTTCAAGACATTGTGCTAACTAACGAGCTTAAAATTAACTCGTGGTGCCCGAGATAGTAAGCAATATAATATTTACTATCTAGAATAGAATGTATATACAAGTTAAAACTTTTTATTATTCCTTTATTATTTTATAATAAAAGTTTAAAAAGTGTTAAAAAAAGTTATTATATATGAATAAAATTTTCAATGTTAATGAATGGGGGGGGGGATGAGCTATAGATACTTGTAACTTATAAACTTCATAGAGAACGGGAATCCATTTTGCATACATATTTGTTTCTTCTAGATTTCTTATTGTGATTCGTGGAACCCCTGAGTATGCTTGGGGAACCCAGGGTTCCATGTAACACAGTTTGAAGACCACTGCTTTAGGATGTTCAACCCTTAATGTAATATCGCCGAATGGGCAGAATTTGGAGAAAATAGCAATCGAAATTCATACTATACAATTCATTTTATACAATTAAGTTTTAATCAGCTCCACAGCAATGCATGGCATATGTGATAGCCCACCAGCATTTTTTGCGATCGGTCAGGGTTCGAATCGTTCGGTAGATTTGCTTTTTCCAATTCCTTTAGTTATTTTTTCAATTAACTGATTTTTCTTATCAAATATTTTTATTATAAAATAATTGCAATAATAAAATATCATAAACAATTTTACATATAATTAAAACTATTTTTTTCTAATTGTTAAATTATTCATAATATATTTATGAAATATAAGTTAAATATGAATATAATTATAGTAATTGTTTAGTTTTTAAAATATAAAATAATCATATAAATATTTAATAAGCATTTTTTAAACAAATATATTTAATTGTAAAAATAATTAAATAAATTGAAAAAACAAAGAAAGTTGATCGTGCGACTCAAACCCTGACAAACCGCGCGAAATGCAGGTGCGCTACTACCTATGCCACTGCATCGCTGGAGCTGAGTAAAACTTAATTGCATAAAAGCTAAGTATGAATTTCGAAGGCTATTTTCTCGGAACTGTTAGTGTATATACTATCTCTTAATTTCTATTCGAAGCTATTATATTGAGAGTTGAACACCCTAAAGGAGTACTACTATTATACAAAATCTCCCCAAATGAATTTCATTAGTCATGCCCTCTCCGTTGTTAGATAAACAGCTACAGGAGCAACTTATAAAAGATACACAACATAACATTACTACAATGTTCTCAAAGTGTTATTGCGGTAGTACAGTATTTGGCTATGAGAAGTTTAGCATTTAGAGGTACCGAGGAAGTTTCTGGTTCTCCTCATAATGGTAATTTTATGGCTGTCCTGGAACTGCTAGCAGAGAGTTCAACCCATTCATTCATGAACATATTGAACTGTGAGAATTACGACTAAGATCGTTAATATCGTACTTATCAAAAAAATATATTAGCAAATAATCGAGATCATGGGCAAGCAAATCATTAAAACAATTACAGCTCAAATAAATAACGTTGACACAAAGTACTATTCCATTGGGATGGATTAAACACCATATTTGTCCAACAATGACAAATTTGCTATTGTACTACGATATTGTTTTCAGGGAAAAGTGTATGAAAGATGTGTCTTATTAATAAAGATTATAGTCACACTGTGAATTATACTTATTTAATTTTCTAGAAGAATTTTTAGAAACAAATGGACTGCTATTGGATAATTGTAGGGGACAGACATTTGACAACGCTGCCAGTACGTCCGGTCGATATAAGGGCGTGCAAGCTCTTCTAAAAGAAAAGAAAAATTCGCTACTTATGTGCAGTGTGCTGCACATTCTCTTAGTGTGGTTGGTGTAGAGTTAAGGTTGCAACTGAAATAGTGAACTTCTTTGGTTTAGTGCAACAATATGATTTCCAACTTCTAAATTGTGAAATTAAACTGAAATTCACCTTAAAAAGTTTAAGTCAGACCAAATGGTCTTGTCACTATGATGCTGTTGAAGCCTTAAAAGATAATTATAGTAATAACATAAATATTCTTAAAACATTTAGTGACAATGAAAGTGAGAAAATTGATTTCCGAAAAAAACTCAGTAATTTTTTAAATGAATTAACAATAACTTGAAATTGCTATTTCAATTATATTTTAGGAAGAAATTTTTGAACGATTTAATTTTCAGTTGATAAAAAAATACAAACTCCTGGTTTGGACATCTGTGAAGGAAATAGTGGCTGCAGTAGCCTAGTGGTCACATATCGGATCGTGGCTGGCATGTCATGAGTTCGAGCCCAATACCACTAAAGACCCGTCGCGTAGGAGAGCGATGCACATTAAATCTGTCGAGAGCTCAAACGTCCTCCCGTTGGGGTGCCAGCTGAGGTGTCGTCCTCCTTACTTGACCATGGCTCAAAATTACGAGGTCTGTCGCCAAAAGTACTCATGTAGCTGAATAGTGTCGCGTTAATATTCACTTACTATGAAGGAAATAAGCTAATTATGTTATGAATAACGTTTATAAGCAATGTAGATGAATCATAAAAAAAAACTAAAGGAATATCAAGACACAGCCAAAAAATTAAGTCCTAGTGTGGAAACAGAAAATAGTGTGTACACAAGAAGATGGGTTATTTCAAAATTTGCAGTTAAATCGACAGAAAAAGCTGTGTATGGGACAGAAAAATTTAAAAGGGATACGATTATTGTTGCGTTAGATAATCTAATCCTTGATTTAAATAGAAGTCAAGTATATGCAGAATATATAGTAAGAAATTAAAATTTTTGATGGATTTGCAAGATCAAAGTAAGGAGAACGTCCACTTGAAGAGTGTACGCGCTATTATTGATTACTATTAAGGTGACGTAGACAACATTTAGTAAATGAAGGCGTTCAATTCAAAACTTATCTAAAAACAATCTGAGCTGTCCTATACGTGTAGTGATATGTAAAATTTAATTTCTGAAAAGAAACTTGTTGACGTTTTTTCCAAATTTTTAATACCATTTTAAAGATTTTTACATCGCTCCCTATTACTAGTGAAGCGGAGCGTGCCTTTTCTAAAATGCCTTATATAGAAATATAGGACAATGATAAATACTAGACTTACTTATATATGACTTCCTTCTATTAATACTAATCTCCCTAAAGACTTAAAAATGTGATGAGCAAATAAAAGAATTTGCAGCACAAAAGTGTAGAAAAGTTTTTTTTTTTTGTAAATTATGTTATTGTTTATAATTCATTTTAAATTCATTGAAATTAAAAAAAACCATTTTAAGTTTAATATATTTTAAATTTTCTCCCACAAAAATCTTTCTTAGGAAAGTGGATAATTTTTATTATTTAGGGGGCCCCTAGATATTGTTAGCCCAGGGCCCCGAAAGGTCACGGTCTGACCCTTCTACTGACCGACACTTTAGATGCGCAAATGCATTTTTTTCAGAGAATTCAATTCAGTGCGGAAAAAAGACTGCTCAGAACTTTATAACAATACACGTATATTGTGGGAACTGCATTGAATCAAAAGAAGACAGTAAAACCTCTACTGCATTAATTGTCAGGAGTATCTTGCTTACAAGTCCTGAATAAATTTATTGCATTGAGTTTGTTACAAATATTTTCCCAGAAGAGTACTTGGATCAATTTTATATTTATCGCGAAGAGAGTTAGAGAATCTTTTTCAAAATTATTGTTAAGGGGTTAATTGGCCCAAATCACTCCTATACTAAATGCCTCAGATTCTAAGACCTAAAAAGGGTTCACCCTTAGATTCCAATAACAAAACTTTCAATAGCAATGTCTGTAAAGAAGGCGTTTCCTTCGCTAACGTCGTTAGTGTGTTGTGTGTTACCTCCCCTACTCCCCAATTCTCAATAGAATACAAATAACTTAGACAACAGCAAAGAAATCTGTGGGAATCCAGAATAATGACTCTAACATCTCTGATCTAGCTCAAGTAATTGAACTAATCAGCATTATTTTCCAATATTTTAAAAAGACCTCCCCCCCCCCCTCCAAATACTGCAACTTCTACCTAAATTTAAAAAAGCAGACAACAATAAATCCAAGACATATCTCTTAATAGAAGCTATGCTAGATCATAATTAAATAATCTTCTCTATAAATTTCTCATCTCTTTAATTTTAATCTCAATCTTAATTTAACTTTTAATTTTAGCTTAATTCAATAGACTTCTTTTGCCATGCAGTTTTTCTAAGCTCACCACTAACATCCAATGAAAAGCCTTACACCAGCAGCCGAAATCCTATCACCCCATTAGTCCTTATTTCCTGAAGCCACACCTCTCTACTACAGCGTCCACAACACCATGCCAGCTTCAGAACAAGATAAAGGGCAGAGGGATATGTATTATCCCAGTCCCTTGTGGAAACCGAACCGAAGGGGGTTTCTTAGAAAGACAATGAAGTATTTTCCTTTTGAAAATATTTAATATTATAACATTTCTGTGACCATTTCCCCTACTTACTGGTGACACCTTGTACTTGAGAATTAAAATATTTTTATTCAGAAATTTACAAAGTAAAAAGTAATAAATGTTAAGAAAAAGTTTTCTCCTTTCTTGTAAGTTTTCTTCTTTTTCCCTCTTTCATCCTCCTTTCCTCTTAAAGTTTTCTCTTTTTAAAGTTATCAGACATTTAAAGAAATAAAACCAAAGAAATAGATGCCTGAAAAAAAATGAGCAAATGACTTATAAATTTAAATTAAATTTTAATATACTATACATTCAAGTTAATATTTTAAGAGCCCATTATTTTTTAAAAGAAGTATTTGTTTAGTCAGAAATACAATTTTAATTCATAGTAATATTTGGAGACAGTAATTTTGGGTTATATTCGGCCATCGTGGCTGACCGATTAAGATTCTGAACTTCAAATTAGCAGTTTTTGATTCATATCCTTATAAAATACTAAAGAATTCAAGTAAAAAGAGTATAAGCACAAAAATGTTCAGTTTATTTTAGGATATCAGAACAATGACTTTGAAATACAATTCGCAAGCCCATATCGTTACTTATGGCCCGATTTCTTTCATGTCGGAGAGACAGCGAATCCTAGAACAACACCGTGAAGTATTGAGCATATTCAAATTTCTCTTGAATAGAAGAAGCAAAAGGTTTGCAGCAAATTAAGGCATTCAAGATTCCCTAAGAAGGCAGTCGAATTGAACGTTGCTCTTTACGAGTGGCATATCCTCAGTGCTAAATATATTTTAACAACTATATGGATGAGCATATGGGGAATTCTCAGATTTATATTTAATGTATTGTTAAGTAAGATGATTGTACAATGAGTGATTTCCGAAGTATCACTTTTCAAGTCTTCCTTTCCTTATAGTATTGAAAGAAGACTGCGAGAAAGCATTCACTATTTTAAATACGGGGATCCGCAATGAAAGAGCTTGCTTTGAAAAAATTGGAGCAATTTCTTCCATAAGTTCTCGAGCGATGGCAGCCGAATATTTACGACGCAGTATGTCGTTGAGTGCTCTATATGAGGGAGGTAAACATCCCTTAGAAATTCAAAGGGTCCAGATTTAAACGCTGATGATTACCCAAGCCCTCTAGACTTTGCGAGGTGGATACTCTAGAGGAGAAATAAAACTTCGCAGTTTTTTCCTAAATGCTTTTCACTGATGAGACCGAATTAATCAGTGGGTATTTCAACGCTCGGAATGAACTTTCCTGGGTTGAGAGCAATCTCTTTTTTAGTTGTTTCTCGTAGGTATCAGGAATGATTTACCGTTAATATGTATGGAGTGATAATCTGGTTGACTGTTGCCAGAACATTTGACAGGCATGCAGTACAGTGCCTTTCTCATGCAAATCTTCCAGGTTCATTGCAACCTGTTCCTGTCACTACGCAAATATGAGATTTATACATAATACAGCCTCTGTTCACTTTCCCATCACTGTTCGATATTCCTAGAATGCCATATCCCATACGATGAATTTGATGCGATATGCTTACTAGGTATATATATAAGACCATTAAACTTTTGTGAGGGGCATATTAAAAGCATTTGTGCATCGGACATCTGTAGACAGCCCAGAATTCGAAGCGAAAATCGTTATTGCAGAAAGAGGATAAACATGACACTGGATTTAAAGCAAGTGTGCCACTATTCTAGGTGCCCGTAAGAATTGTGCTATGCCACAATGAGCATCTACTTTTACTCATGTCAGTAACTGGGACTATGAAAATTATGATTTATCTGCTTTTTCAGTGTTGATATCAATTTACGCTTTTCTGCTACTCAGAATGAATGTGATCAGGGGCGTAGTTACCACCGTATCAGTGATACGGGGCTTCCAAGCTACAGGGTCCCCAACATATGTAAGCAAAAAATCGTGAAATATTTAAGAGGCCTCCAAAAAGAGCCCCCTTAAATTTTTTGATACAGGGTCCTTTCAGCACTAGCTACGCCAGTGAATGTGATCAAAAGATTCTATATTAAATATTATTTGTTATGACGGGCATATGGCCATCCTTTTTTAAGATCCTTTTTGAACACTCCCTCTCTATGTATATTCATTATAAAAATTCAAAAAGAGCGGTATCATGAGCACATGAAAAAAGTAAAAATATTAAATTATCTTTTCCAATATAACTGCATTAATTCTATCAATCTCTTTTGTAATTTTAATTGGAAATGTATTGCACTCCTAAGGTTTTAACATATCTTTCCTTAATAGTCCTCTTAAATATAAAAAAAAAAAAGGGGAAAGATATAATACAATTATTAATTTGGAACTAGTTTGATATTGGAGTGCTACGCATCAAGCGCTGTTTGGCGCGATTCGGGATCGCGCCAAGCAGCGCTTGTTGTCGAGTGATATGGAATCCAGGATGGCGGCTTAGCTGTAACAAATCGCCAGGAAAATAATTTAAAAAACTTTTTGGAAATATATCTCAAACAAAGAATATAGGAATAGATTGCAAGTACCCAATATCAATCAATAATTGACATATAATGAATATAATATAATAATAGTTATATAATTAAAATTATTACATAATATATCAGGTGGTTATAATTAAACTTCAACTACAAACGGCATCCTACAGCGTAAACGGTGAACGGAATTCAACAAAATTTTGTATATGGGCTATTCACGAGGTGCGCTCACGGAATTTCGAAAAAAAAAATAGTTACAAATGTCCACCAGAGGTGCTTTTTCGATGAAACATGAAATTTAACACAATCGACAAAACGGGGAATACAAAAACAATATATTGTCTAGTTACTGATTACCTTGTCATCGAGCCGCATTAAGTAAAGGTAAGGGAGAAACAGTTCAGTTTACAGAAACAAGAATAGATTAAGACAAATTAATTGTTGTGTCCAGGTTGATGTAGGGAAGGATACTTATGTGACGACCCTCATTCACTTGCAAAATTTCAAGTCAATGGACTGATCGATGTACATCAGATCGTTCTTTAATTCATTCAACTTCACAACACCTCTTCGATACACCATACTTTTTAAATATCCCCATAACTAGAAATCCTACGGAGTTAGATCCGCAAACGTGGTGGCTATGAATTAGGAAGAGAGAGAAAGATAATACGTTCATCTGTGAAGTTTTAGAGCAATGGCTCCTTCACTGATCCATGGATATGTGAGGGCACACCTTCTTGAATGAAAATGGTCGATGGGAGGACCCGCCTTTCTGTAGTTGCGGTGCAACAAACGTCTGCAGCATGTCATGGCACTGATGGCCCATAACGGGACATGTGATAGGCCCACGTTCACCGATTTCCTCAAACAAGAATGGTCCAAGGATGAATGTTACAGCAAATCCACACCAGAGAGTGACCTTTAGAGATCATGGGTTCCGTGGATTTTCCTAAGCCCAAATGTGGCAATTCTGTGTGTTGACTGTCCCATTGAGGTAGAAATGAGCTCGTTGCTCCACAGAATACTTTAAGGCCACGACAGGTCAACAGTTATTCTGTTGAGAAAACTGACTGTGAATGAGAAACGTTGTGGCTGGTTCCTATCAAGCAGCTCTGGGAATCATGTATGGGAAGTAGTGCAAAATATTTCAGAGTACGCTTTGGACGGTGCTGTAAGAATAGCCTGTTTGTCGAGAAACTGGCAC
>BMAO01000675.1:0-31431 GCA_019973975.1 Trichonephila clavata | reverse complement strand
ATATCTGGTAAGTCCAGGTATCCAGGCGCACTGCGCGCGCCGACCCAAGCACCCAATGGAAAAACCGCCACTTGTTAGGGTCAAGACAATTTCTTTATATTCTGGTACGGTAACTGATATGCTGCACCTCATGGGAATAACTCTTGTCGACAAAAGAGACGTCTTCTCGACGTCGAGACAAAAAATAAAATGCTGCCGTTTGACGCTTATTTTCCGCCTACAGGACAGAGGGTGCACATGTCCGAAATGAGCTTCATTTGGGGGTTATCTTTGATTAAAGGATATTGATTTTAATACCTTTGACAATAGATTCTATGCAGGCCGAAGAATTTCTGCCACTGAATTTCTATTTGGGATGTAATTTAACCTTAGTTTACTTTTATTTACTATTATCAATCTACTCTGGACTCTAATAACCACAGGCTCTGGGAAAGAAAGAGTGAAACACTGAAATAAACACTACGTTCCTTTTTGATACAGATCAAATGTTTTGATGTTAACGTTTCGGAAGCAGCATACTTAAACTAAAGACCTTTATCAAAATGTATATGTAAATAAGGAAATATTTTGGCATTCAAGCAAACTTTGGAGCGAATTTTTGTTATGTTGCCATATGCAAAGGCTGTGAACAACTTCTCCCCAGTAATCTGAAATAATTGCTCGAAATTCCAACCAATTGGGTTCTTTGACTCCCAACGTCCTAAATTAGATGGCAGTAAAAGATTTCTGGCTTGGCTTCATGAAACGCATCAGATATTTAGTATAAAGTTAATGTTTTTTTGATATTTAAATGGCGACAATCTTTTAAACAGAATGGTGCCTTTTATCTGTTAACGACCGCCAACAAAAAGCGTCGATGGAAAAAGTAATATCGGATATTCATTCTTCGAAGCCGAAATATTGGTCAGTAATTTCTCAGTTTGAAGATAAGGGCGTAGCTGACGTCAGAGAGTATCTTGTTGTTTATGACAACCGTTCACCCTCACAGCTGATGGAAGACGTTTATCAAGAGACTTAGCTTAAGGAAATGTGGACGCTCGGGTGTCGTCCTCTTCATTTTAGCCTAGTGTCCAAAATTAAGAAATTAAATATTAAATAGACTTCTTTTCTTTTTCCTCAACGTTTATATAAAGATCGACCTAAAGTATCCTAACACACAGTGGTTATGGACTTTAGAGCGTCCTGAGGCACATATTAATATGATGTTGGTTCCCCTGTTTGCAAGGATGACAGTCTGCAACACATTTATGAAGACTTTCCCCTATATAAATTGTGGTAGGCGACCATAGGAATTGCCTTCCAGGCGTCCATCCACAGCTGAAGTGAGTGCTTTTCAGTGAGGATTGTCGATTGGCTGGCTACTTAATCTGCGTTGTAAATTCACCCCAAAGGTTTTCTATGGGATTTGGATCGGAGTCTGAGAAGGCCAGTCCAGTTTTTGAAACACCCATTTCGTCAAACCACATGTGTGCAAGCCTCGGTGTGTGAATGCAGCAGTTATCCTGCTGGAATAGAAATGGGCCTTCCCCGAAATATTGCCATAGAGTTGGGAGTGCAGCATTGTCTCGAATGCCCACATACATCTCAGAGTTCATGTTTCCAATCATAGGCACTAACAGACCCAGGCCAAAACACGAGAAACACCCCCCCCCCACCATTATGCTTCCACCACCAAACTTAACAGTCGGCTCAATGCAGTCATTAAAGAAACGTTCGCCGGGCATCCGCCAAACCCAGACGCGCCCATCAGACTGCCAGACTTTAAAGCGAGATTCATGACTCCAAAGAACAGTTTTCCACATGCCCGCAGTCCAATGACGGTGAGCTCTACACCATTGCATTTGATGCTTCGCATTCTGCGGAGTGATGTTTGGCTTGTAAGCGGCGGCGGACCATGAAATCCCAATTTTTTTAACTCTCAACGGACAGTCCTGCTGCTAACACTAATTCCTGATGAACTATGGAACTCCTGAGAATATTCCACCAAGCATGACTTGCGATTTTGTTTCACTACCCTTTCAGAGTTCTGCGGCTGCGTTCACCAAGTATTTTCGGGCTACCGGTTCACTTTTGAAGTTAAACTTCTATGCTGACGAGTGAATGGAAAATTTGCCCAGTTTTGTGTAACAGGGAGAAAACGAACGGAAGCAGTGATTTCACCCACCATCTCCCCCAAATCGTCGCAATGTTGAAAAAATAGCGAGCGGGAGGAAAAGACAGCGGGGTCAGGAATGTATTATTTTCCTCAGAACCAGCCTAGAGGCATCTAAGCTTCTTCTTCAGTTAGCTAGTGAACCTATGAGAGGGAGTAAACAGAGTGAAAAAAGGGGTTCGCCTTTGCTAAAAATAGCATCAGTGGTCAGGAGTTGATGGAGGCAGGGGAATTCCTTTCGACAGAAAAAAAGAAACTGCAACTTTTCTACATTCGTTCTTCACGTGGTTGGGTTTTCGATTCTTTTGGTTCGATTGGAGGGGGGGGGCAGTGGTGGATTACGCGGGTGTCGGACCTGGTGGCCGCCAGAGGCCCCACGTTTGATGAGCGCAGAAGGCCAGCGACAAACCAACCACGCCACCTTGGAATTTAAAGCAAGCGGCTGTTTTCACTGTTTTAGTTTTTCTACTCTTTAAGCCCATGAGCCTCAAACCTTTTACCACCAAGGACTTCCAACTATTTTAATTTGCCTCTGGGGGGGGGGAGACACCTTATGACTTGTGTCATATCCGTGAAAAACTTGGATGATTGCTTTCCGATTGGTCGACTCCCCCCCCCCTCTTTTTTCACCAGAGCAGTAGACATTTGTCAACGGTTATATAAGTTGCAATGTTTGTGTTACGGTGTAGCCAAAATAGCTCTTGCAGCAAAGGCGTGCCTTTTAAAAATATTTCCTTAGATTGTAGGCCACACGGTGATACTTTCGGCATCTAATTGTATTTTTTTTAAATTTTCATTTGCGTTGAATTATTATTGATTCTAATCAGAATGCCTAAACCAAATGCACAAAGAGGAAAAGAGTTTCGTGAAAGAAAAAGAAAAGGAAAACTAGCAGATAAAACAATTGATAAAAAAACAGAAAAATAGTGCAAATTCTTCAAGGGCTACTGCCAAATCTCGATCAGAGTACATGAAAGAATATCGAGCACGGAAAAAACATTGCAAAATATTCTTTTAATGCCGAGTTTAATGACTGATGATGGGAATGCTATTGAGACTCATCTAATGCCAGCACTGATTAATACGGACTTTGTGAAGCACCCTGTGCAGTTAACAAGTACAGAGCCCTCAACAAGTCAAGTGTGTGTTGGAACTGATGCATGTGAACCGATAATAAATTCTATCTTACGTTACAAAGACTATGATTCCCACAAAAATGCTCACAAAGATTTCCAAAAGCAATTCGTTGATAATCCTTTCGGTCACGGGTGTTCCATTTGTGATAGATTATGGTTTAGAGATGATTTGAAAACGTCTGTTGCTGAGCATAAAAATATTTTACCGGGAATTAATTTAGAAGACGTTAAGGCGTGCTACAGTTGCCGACAAAGTTTAAATAGGAAAAGTATACCAAATGTATCAAATATAATGGTTTTGTTTACCCAGAAATTCCACATCTTCCTACTTTGGATATGATAGCAGAAAGACTCATTTCTCTACGAATACCTTTCATGCAAATTAAACGATTGAGACATGTACTCGGTCAGTTATGAATATTAGGGCAAATAATCAATGTTCCAGTATCCGTCAATACAATGGTCAATCGACTGCCACGGAATGTTATTGATGATTACTGTGTCAATGTTCACATCAAACGGAGGAAAATTCACAGAAATAGTTACCTGATGGGTTTGGTTACTAAAAGAAACATCAAAACATTGTTGCAATATTTAGTAGCTACTCCACTTTACAGAATGTATGATGTTACAATAGATGATAGTTTCTTCAATTTCAAACAGATTGCGTCTCAAGTTCTTCAAGATGAAATCAGTGAAAATATAATATTGAAGAAAGTTTTACAGCCCAGCGACAGACGTTGTTATGGAATGAAGAGATGTATCTTCGTATTGCACCTGGAGAAGTGAATTTACCAAGAAGTTTCACTTCTATCGCGTGGCATTCCACACACCATTTTTTTGCCGTTTCACTAACTCAACGTTTCTAATTCACAACTACATCACTTACAATGGATTTAGGCTTCTGTAGAATGTCCGCAATCTCACAAACTGATTTCCCACAAAAGCTGGCATCGCACTATACTGCCACGGTCAAACTCACTAAGCTCCTTTGACTTACTCATTGTCTCACAAACGCAAACTGACAAACAACTTACAACACTTTTATAGCATTCAATTACGTATCAAATTGCGTCACTCGCCAGAACCACTTTTTTAAGAGGTGTCCGGATACTTTTGGCCAAATAGTGTAGTTCTCTTTCTATAAATAGTAGTCGAAATGGCAGATTGATGTTTTAAAGGTATGCGCAAGAGAAGTTGATAATTCATGTGATATCTTCAAAGGCAATCACTAGAGAATCACTTTAAAAAAAACGATTATGTTTATTAAACTCAACTTACAAAAAATAGGCTTTACATATTTTTACCCAGGTTATATGAGGTAATTTCCATTTCCTTTCTGCAATGTTCCCAGAACCCTCGTCTGCATTTTACTGACACAGAAAAAAATCCATGTAATTCGATAGTGATGAGCGAAATTTTATTTTTTAAATACAACATTTTCACAACAAATCAAACAAGCTGTTGTTATATGTTTGTTTTTCTCTTCGAAATAGTCAAGACGCTAATCAGCTAGAAGCAGCATACCGTACATTTTTATTTTTCGCTCGGAAGACATGAGTGTAATAACCTTTAACACGCAAATGTTCCAATATTGGAACATCAAATTTGAAATTTTCTGAAAAATTCAATTTTATTCATATTGTTCCATAAAAATTATTTTGAAGACAAAAAGCATGGATTAATTTTTTGAAATTGAATTATTGTTGCTAAATTAAATAGTCTCTCTGAGAGAAAATTCTAAATAATGAATTTTTTCTACTTTTGATCGGGCAAAATTCAAAAATTCATATAAAATTCAAAATTTAAGAAATATTTTTATTATTTGGTAAAAGTAACTAAAAATGATCATTTTAACTATAGACTGCAAGATATCATAAAAAATATCGTTATTTTTTCTACTATCGGTTTTGAAATTTGAATGTTCCAAAAATGGAACATTGTCGTATAAAGGTATACCTTTTCACACTGGGAATTTATTATGTTTACAGTTCACATAAGAGTGGGAAAAGGTTTCTAAACGCTAAAAACTTATAGAATGTGTCGGAAGAAAATATTTATGACTTGACTTTCGTTTCGGCTCCATCTCTCTCAACTCCCCCCCCCCTTTTCAACCGTTTCTGGACAATCTGAAGTGAATTTTTCAGCTGCAGCAAAGGTAACTACCACATGCGTTTGTTGATGATACTTACATGTAGCGTGTGTCTTATTTAGAGAAGAACGTCACATAATAAGGTTTTATATTATTTTGTATTACGTCAGATAGTGAATATCCATTACACTGATAAGATGACGCATTCTCGGCCATTCCTGAATGTAGAAGAGGCTTTGGAATATTTTTATACACAATCAGATGAGAAGATCCTATTAATATTTGTCAGTTTCCCCTAGAAGAAAGGGGGTGATTTAATGACGAGGAAGATATCGATGAAAATACTTTTCATTAGTTCAACCAGTATATGTTTGTTGCAAAATCGAAATTTCTGCAAGCATAGATGATGATGAAATACCTCCTGTATGTCAGAAAAGCACAACGAAAAAATGACTCAAGTGCGAAAAAAGATTGTTTGAGAAATGTTTTCCTAGCTATAGTTGGACAATAAAAATAGTTTAGGACATAAAAAAACACAAATAAGAAAAAACAATAATATATTTTGTCTTTATTTCTCATTTTATTGAATTTTGGTAAATCTATACTTTTCTAGTTTTTTTTTTTTTTTTTTTGCTTTATTATACTATAGCCTTTAGAATTTTGATATGAAGGTTATTTGTTTAGATCTTTGTTCTACTGGTGTTTTCCTTCATTGTTTCTAATAAGTGATTGTAATTTTCTGAAATGTATAAATTTCTCTGTATAAATTATATTTTCAACTTAATCTGCTTTATTTTGGAATTATATTTAAAAGTTTACTTCAGATGTGGCGCATACAGGGGAACCTGCCCTCCCCCCCATTGGGATACATTTAAAAAACTATGCAGGGAAAAAATGATAGATTCCTCTCGTTCACATGCAAACTTTTAGTTCTTTCCCCAAATTTTAATTTTAGAATTTTTCAGGTCCATTTCAATTGTTTGGTGGGTATCATGCCCCTCCCCCCTACAACGGGGGGGGGGGTGAATAATGAAACCCCGTTGGGAAATGTTTAATGACACCTCTTATTTTAAAATACTACTTCTTAAAAATGCATATAATAACTGATTTTTGAATTTAAATGTCATTGGTCGGACTCTTAAAAAACATGTGAAAAAACTTAATGGTTCCCGCCAATGTTTCATTTTTGTAACATGCTAAATATCTTTAAAAAAAAACATTTTTTCAAACTTTTTTTCTTTTATAGATCTTATGTTTCAATTTTAATTCGATTTTTATCAAAAATTAGTTTATGTTACCATTCAATTAGTGTGCGGCGTTTAAAAGGTTGATTAAAATTTTTCTCACACTTAAATTGGTCGCTACTACAATGTTGTTGTTTATATATAAAACCACAATTACAAAAAGAACAAAAAAAATATCTCGCAATTCATACCTGCATGACATCAAAAGCAAAATTGATAATTTTGAATGCTTGATTGATAGAATTTCTGGCAAAAGTCTTAATGTATTTTTTTATATAATTGAATTTGTTAGTGCATTAAGCAGGGAACGGACCACTCAGATTGACCCAGTTGGGAAAATGTAGCCCATGGGTTGCAGGTTGAGTATAGCTGGTGAAGATCCTTCCTTAAATCCTACCAATCCATAATGTAGAGCAATGATTCCGAAAGTGGTCTATATAGACACCTAGGGGTCTATGGCAACATATCTGAGTTAGTGAAAAAATAATTCGGGGGTCCATGAGGTGTAATTGGGGGTCTACGATAGTGACTCTCATTATAGCAGATTATGACTTTAATTTTTAAAGAAAATTTAATCCAGTGGAAACCAGATTTATCTGTTTAACAAATTTATTTACTAAATTTAATGAAATTAATTTGCAGTTACAAGGACCATCATTTCGTCGTTTCATGCCATAATTACTTCCATCCATTTGTTACCTTGCTAAGGAGTATAATAGAGGACGTTCCGAATTTTCTTAGTTTCTCAATTTTTCACACACAATCTGCCGGGAAAAAGGACATTTTAACCTATGTTCAACATTTAAATGCCCTTTATTCAGATTTTGATACTAGATTTCGGAATACTTTGACTGTATAAATATATATATGATTGTAATACCACAGTAGGTAATTAATTAATATGGTCACATTGAAAGAAAAAACAAATGTCATATTACAAAAGGAACTGATCGGAAATGGCCCTAAGAAGATCTTAAAGTTAAATTTAGAAATGGATATCAGCAATTTTAGAAGCACTAGAATGGATGAAGCACCAGATTTATCTCTCCCTTTAAAAGCATTTGTTTGTTGCTCAGTTACTCTATGTAACACTTACTTTATGCAGTGATTAAATTTTAATTTAACTAATTAACATGTGTGTCTTAGGTTTTAAACACTATACTTCACTACAGTTAGAAATTTAATTATTATAAAGTATGTATAACTCTATACCAGCTGTCCAAAAGACATTTATGTTGACAAATTTGCAAAATATCATTGTTAGGTAAGTAGGGGTCTACCCAAAACCGAAAAACATTGCAGGGAGTCTATGAGACAGAAAAGTGTGGGAATCTCTGATGTAGAGGATATTTTAAGATTTTAACTATTATTATGCATTCTCTAGAAGAACGGCACATAAGGTCCTTGCACACAGGAAGCCAACAAACTAGGATCGGTCCTGCATAACCATTCAGTCTCAGATATTCTTTTTATAAGAGACTAAATGTTGCATTTACGTCGCACTAGAAAACTACACGAGGGCTACTGGACATTAGCATCATAATTTTCAGCCATGTTCAATTCACAACGACGACACTTGAGTTTCCCCCCTACTCCTAACTTCCCGTTAGTGTGGTACTTAGGAGCGGGGGCTGCCAGCTCAGGTGTCGTCCACGTCACTTGACCATGGTTCAAAATTACGCGGACCGTCACCAAAAGCCCTCGTGTTGCTAATCAGTGCGATTTTAAGATTCTCTCACTCACCCGCTCCTAACTTCCAACCATAGGAAGATTAAAACTCGACATATGTAAAGTTCACCGCCCTCTGTACAGTGGGTCTTTAGTGTTACTAGGCTCGAACTCATAACACGCGAGCCACCCGTCCGTGAAATTGATCACTAGTCTACCGCGGCCAAAATATTATTTTGATAATATTTAATATATACAAAAATCATTTTGATTAGGAAAATCTATTTCTAAATATTGTCAGCGTCTATTTTCCCTCCTATTTAAAAATCAAACAACATTCAGCTGATACAAATTTGTTGAAATATTCATTAACCTTTCGGTGACGGCGGGTTTTGTAAGGAAAAGGCCCTAGAAGACGACACTTTCAGCGATGTTTACTTCCCCCTTTTCTGTCACTGATTGAGAGTATCAAACAGGACAAAAGAAGCCATATAGTTGTTGGTCTCCCGCTGACCAAGGGAAAGTTCGCGGCTTAGGAAGTCCCTAAATGCAAAGAGTCTACCTTTCTTAGGGAAACATGTTTTCTTGGAGAATCCAATGTAGTAGTTACGTATGATTTCAATTCAAGAAAATTCAAACAATTTATTTATTTATTTTTTTTTTTTTAAAAAAAGAAATTATTTCCTAACAATTTAAGCTGTTTTACACCTAGAGAAATTTCCACTTTAATATTATTAAAAGCATTGAGAGAAATAGCACAAAATAATGATGATAATATAAATCATTGCATAAAAAAATTAAACTCTTATTTCATTGTAGACAAAGGTACAATAAACTAAACCAAATTTAATTGATTTTGATGATGTAAAATTTATTTATATTTTGATTTTCCATAAATTCATTAAAATAGATATAAAATTTTTTAAATTTAATTTTAGTTCTTTTAAATGCAGGAATTTGGTGCACACCTGGAGTTAAAACTTAAAAAAATCAAATTCGAAATAAGAAGTAAATAATATGACTCATCACATAAATTGCACATAATTATAATCAATAATACAAAATAAAATAAAAAGCAAAATTCTTGAACCTGTCTCTTTATGTTATAATGTAAAATTCAGACTTTCTCAAATCGATAATGAAGTAAGTTTAAAAACTCTTATAAGTATCCACAGTATCTGTATGATAATAAACATATCGTCATAAATCAACAATGCTTTTTTTGGAAACTTCATTTTTATTCAATTTATAATTGTTTTTCTCTTTTAGAATATGTCAGTAAAATCTTAAGATTTTTCTTACATATCTTTTATAAAGGAATGATTAGATTTGATGCATAATTGTCATTTTTTATTGTTCCATAACCCATTATATTATGATACAATAGAATTCATATTACTCAATGAATCCTAAGACTAGGACTAAATTTTATTTTATATATAACAATCCTTTTTTAAGTACTAAAATTTTATTTTATTTTGATCTAATTCTTCCTATATATGCTGAAAGTTATGATAAAACATTTACTGTGGCAAATAAATGAAATGAATAGAAGGTAGGTGTTTCGAGTTACGCTATAAAATGTGAACATCCTAAGACTATAAATGTTGCCACTTGTTAAATAGTACCACATTATAGTCTCCTCGTGTTATTACAAAATTATCACGATTAGGGGTTTCCATCGTGTAGTTGTTATGCATTAAATGAAAATTCTTACGTTGCCGTGATGTGGAAATTAGAAGTGGGGGCTCTAGCTCGGCTATTGTTCTCGTTACTTGATAGTCATTTAAATTACGAGGTCAGTCTCATTACTTTGTCCATTACGTTACTTGTAAAGGAAATAATAATTAATCAACTTACCTACATGTTTCTAAGAATACATTTAAATTTTTTCCAACAGTAGCAAATGTTTTCATTAGTAAAAAAGAGGAAACGCTTTGAATTTTTAGAATACTTGATAGTAAAACGCAAACAATAAGCTGATATCAAAGACAATATATTATGACTACAAATATTTTTAAGTTGCTGAGGAGCTTCATTTATCTCGGTAAACTTGTTGAAATGAAAGGAATATATTATTTTTATTTGTACTTAATTGTTTCTTTTGCGAGTAATGACAGCATACTGGGGCTTCAAAATTTTTTTCACCCTTCGTACAAAAAAGTTATATTCTTAGCCTTTGTGTATAACCCTTACTTTGTATTTAAAATTTCAATAGAATTGTATAATATTACTTAAATTCTAAGATTATTGCTCTGATTTTTGAACGATAGTGAACTTATTTTTGTGTGTGATTTTGTGCATAAGATAAGAGTCAATACATTCCTACGTAACCAACTCTTTCGATCAACATTCAAAATAATTACACAAAAACCTTTCCTTCTCAACGCACTCTCCTCAGTCGGGTTACAGATAACTGACAACAATTTACTTTCTTTGATCTTCTTCAAAACGAAGGAAGACTTCAGCTTCAAATATCGCTATTTCACCCCCTCCCTCTTTGTTTGGACAGCCCCCTAAGAGACTGTGTGTGTGTGGGAAAGGGGTCATTTTCATTTTATCTCTCAAAATGTAATACAATATCAGTTCTCGGAACGGTTATTTTCATTCTCCTGCTAAGTTTGCAAAGCGGAAGAGGGCCTTCTTTTAAGTTGGTCAGCATAGTTTCTATTTATCCTATGACCGAGAATTTAATAGAAAAGGAAAGAAAGAAGCATTCTTTATCAATATAAAAGCACTTAAAACTTGCTTTTCATGCTCATTTACAAGAGCCCTGATTCTATACTTAGAGTTTCAAACGTTAAGTAGCCGTTCAAAGGAATGTTCGGGAGCGCACCCCAGCATTCCTTTCTTTGTACTATCCAACATAAAAAGTAACTCACGAATAAATAAGCTTGTGCGCAGGGGAAAAATATAACGAACACATTTTTTTTTCAATATAACTATTTTGTTAGACTACATTCTAAAAATATTTATTTTCAGATCGATTTTAGAGCATTTTGCAAAAAATTTCGTAATTATTATTATAAAAGAAATTTACTGTTTCCTTTAAAAAAAAAAATTTTAAAAAACTTCTTTAAGTTTTGAAAAATCAGGAAATCTAACACTATTGAACTTCCAAAGTATAATATATAACACAAGCAAAAATGTCATTCTTGCTTCTAAGGTTTTTGTATAAATCAGGGTATTTTTCTTATGCCGAAGAACTTGTAATATTCGTCGCCTACAAAATTGAAAGAACAAATATCGGAATTAATAGTTTTTGCTTCAAATACTCAAGTTTTATAAATCAATTGTCATAATAAAAAATGTCAAAGTTGGTCTCTGCATTTTATAAATAAATTCAAAGGGACTATAAAATGGATAGTTTTAAAAATGTATTACAAATATTTCTGTGAGTTTTTGTTGCAAATATCTTCATTTTGTTGCTTATACACGATTAAAAAAGGGATTTTTATGTTTTGATACAATTTTTTTTTAAAAAATTGTTTTTTATGAAGTATAGCGTAAGATAACAGTAAAAATGCGCTTCTGTGCAGCGATACACTGTGTAATTATGCACAAATTTTCATCAAAAACTGAATGCAAAAATTACTTTAAATTCTCTACAAATATATTTTTAAGTAGTTTTGCAGGTATGAAAATTAATAAAATTGTAGAACATAAGTATTTTTAAATCTGAAAGATGCATAGCTATTAGTATATTAGTTAAAAAATATACATTATAAAAATATGTAATTATATTCTTTAGTATGAAAAAAAATAAAGTAAAAATAATTAAAAAAAATCACCAGTCACAAAGTTATAGAGCTTTTTTGAATAAACTTTGAAAATAAAATTTTTATATGTAACGTATATTTTTTAATAATACTAATGTATATAATTATTTGCATAATAAAGTAAAGGGGAAGACATACAAGAAATAAAAAATTTATTTCCAAATAATTAAATATTGTTTAAGTTCAACATGTTAAAATATAAATATTATACAATTAATAACAAAATAAATTTTATTCTAGGTTAGAAATTTTTATACAATATAAATTGAGGTTACAGAATTATTTATTTATTTATTACAAAAAGGCAATATATGTATGTATTATAAGCAAAATTATTTAAAAAAGGTAAAATGGTGTATTAGTAAAATGATTTTACAGATTTTTGTATAGTTATATGCGTACGAATGTAAACAAATCAAAATAATAAAAATTATCTAGCTGAAGCAAAAGGAACAGATTTGGGAAATATATAATCTACAATAACGATTTTAATTAACGTGGGACTATAATGATTTAATTATTTTTTATTACGAAATATTCAAATTTATAGAAGAAAGTTGTTATTCATTTCATTAGTTTTCTTAACACAAACTATATATAAGGAAATATACAAAATGTACAAATTCTTTTCAAAAATTCAATGACACATTTCAGATACACTAAAACAAAACAAGAATTAAAATACTGTTCTTGGATATGTGATACAAATTTTAAAAAAATACATAAACTGGAATTGTCTTCTAAATTAGCTAAAACTTTCTGAATCTCTTCAGTGGTAAGTCCACTTTTACATTTAGGCATTTTTTTAAAAAAAGACATCAAATTAATTTAAAATGAAATTAATTTTAAATTAAATATTAAGTAATCGAGATGACAAAATCGCTTACAAAAATAACTATGTGCTCACCGCTAGTAAGAACTTGAGCATAAGGGAAAAAGGGGGATATCTAGATAAGGGTGAAAGATCTATTCCCTCCCTTCTGAATACAAAAGCAACCAGTCAAGCTATTGGTGTTTCAGGACTGTAATAGGACCCATGCTGATTTGAAGGCTGTTTAGAGGGAAAGCAGTGCATGATTGATAGATCGACCAGCGCCGTCTTTTAAGGGTATGTTCCTTCTGGCCACTAGATCGGCCAGCCGTACTCAAAAGGTTAACTCAAATATATCAAATAACCAAGTACATCGATACCAAAATTTGAAGGAAAGATACAATCATTCATTGTAATTGCGGTAACGCACATGTTTTGAAATATTTAAATCTTACCTTTATTCAATGAAGAACAAGGATATATACTAGAATTATGATTGCGTAATATGTAAGAGAATTCAACAGCAAATTTCATGTTTTCAAATTGTGGGGAAAAAAATAATTAAAAAGTTTTGTCTAACATTATGTTTGATATTTTAAAAAGTAGAAATATTATAAAATTTAAAAGCTATCTACAGATTATTCAAAATGAATTTTAAAGAGAAAATTTTATATATTTTATCATGTTTTATACAATGAAGGTTTTTGAATTTTTTGGAATCAATCTTTTAAAAGAATTTGAAGCCCAGACCCAAGACCTTCATGTTTCCTCATAATGTGAAGTTAATAGACAATTAATGATTGAAAATGATCAGGAACATCATTTTGATAAGAATAATACTTGCAACATACAAATTTAACGCTATCGGCAGAGTTTTTTTCAGCATAATTGTTAAAATGTACTCAGGAAAAAATAAAATATCGATTGCTATTTTTTTCAAAACTGCACGTTTATATTCAAATTGTCCATTATTTTCATGTTTACTTTAAAATTAGGAGAACTTTTCTTCTAGAAAATATATACACCAAACTCTTTATACAACACCCTTTTATAAGCTTCACTTGCATGCAACGAAATATTTGAACTCAATTTTTACCTACCCTGAAAGGTCAGATTAATTCGAAATCTTGCTTATTTGTCCAAAACCGTTGACAACACTAAAAATTTTGTTTCATTGTAATGATTAGAAACATCAGGATTAACGATTCTCCATTCTCAGATCCCATCCCGCATCCGGCGACTAACAGACTAAGTTACAACTTAATATAAATAAATATAAAAAGGGTGTTTTTTAGTTTCTTTTAAAGCTATAATATATCTTTACTCTCCAGATACGTTCCTTAGAAAGCCGTATTAAAAAATCTTGTAAAAACATACATGCGACCTACGGAAATTTGGGTATATTTTCTTCAAGTTCAAAAAAAAAAAAAAAAAAAACAGGAAAAATTAAGCAGAAAAATCTTCATTTCAAAAAATGCATTATAATATTAACATATTATTATTCATTAAATGAATAAATCTTACACTTATAAAAACAATTTATTTTTTTACAAAAAATTTTTTTAATTAGTGTAAAGTAAAAATATATACTCGATCTATAAGTACATACAATATACAAAAAAATTAACTGAAGTTAGGAATTAAATTGCTAACTATGATCTACTCATTGTTACTTGATAACAAACGTGCACGTTTATTACGAAATGAATCAACAATACTATCATTAGTACATGTTTTAGATATGTCTAGCACACACACACCACTATCGGTTTTGATTGCAATGAGAATTTTATTCGTTATTACCGTACACTATTGGTTTATTACTATTATTTTTTTTTCGGAGATTTATGCTGAAATAAGAAAATTCATGTTAAAATAAAATCGTTAAATTTGTGTTATTTAAAAATCGTATAAGAAAAAAGGTGTAACAAAATTGTTAGTACATTACTGAATAACAAAAATAGAAATATAATAATGAGATAATTTTAAACATGGAGCTGACTTTATGCTGTTTTATTTTTAAATATTATAGAAGACTTGGAAATTAACTTAACACTTTTCAAATTAAAAACATGTTGTAAGATACATTATTTTCTCTTATCCCTTTTAGCATTGAAAAGACAATTGCTCAAACAAGGATTTTAGTCGTTTCAAATAGGAAAATTTACACAAATTTCTAAAAAAAGTAAAATTTCACTAAATTTAATAAATGAAATTCAAAAAAATCCTACTGGTATAGTAGTAAAAAAATACTCACAGACTTATTTTCGTGATCAAAATAACATTCGTAGATGCTGACACAAACACCACAATCAATATAATGAATGAAAGAAAATATGTACTCGAAATCAAAATCATGCAAACGGTCTAAAGAATATTTCCTCTTTCAATTTCTATTCCGTATCTCCCACGTGGTAAAATGAATGGCGTCTCAAATACAATATGGCATCGAATATGTGCTCGAACTGCGCATGCGTCTGGACGAGTCTATTCTAAAACGCAGGTATGCCCTTGAATTCAATATTGGGCGGAGATGAATGAAAGAATGGTGACGGAGTGCCTGTTTCCGGCGGGTAAACTTAACAACCAATCCCTTGTTGGATTTTTTAACAGTATGCAAATTAGTTCTTGATGCCGAGAGGAAATTTTACGTTGTATAAAGCTAAAAGCCTTTTTTAATTTAACATAGAGTTGAAATTATGTATTTTCAATCCTATTTTTGAAAACAAATCGATTCTATAAAGTAAAATTTATATTTTTTTATCAAACGATCAGAAAAAAGTTTAAAAATAATTCCAATGACATAGTTTTTTTTAAAAAATTTGAAAATATGATCTTTTTTTCTTTTTCAAATTTGTTATCAGGCAAAAAAAAAAAATTATTATTATTTGCAGAATCAAAATTTTTAGGTAATTGGTTGATTTACCACAAATAGAATGAAATATTTTCCGTGTTGCTAAGGGTGTTATGTATCATCAAAGAAGTTTTTTTAATCACTAAGGTTTAAATTTTATTTATGTAAGCTAATACTGTATAATGTATGTCTATCCCTAACAAAATTTTTTTTTAATTCAATGCAAAATATTTATAAAATTTCAGTTTTTACTCCCGAAGGCCTTTTTAAATATGCATATTTTCTTACACATATACTTTTCCAACTGCCACATAAAATATTACATATAAAATAAGCACTAGCTTTATTTTCCTGCTTCAAATTATATTTTCTTTTTTTTTAATACTGAAAATTCTCAAAATGTTTTAAATTAGACTGATTTTTTTTAACAAAGTTACCGCTCATCGTAGAATTACATACAATCATATGTAGTTCTACAAAGCATATATTTCACAACATTCTTACTGTTAGGTTATTAATTTAGTGGACTGTAGTGATTATAATTTTAAAATAAATCCAAAGGTTTTTAAATCAATTTCTTTTTATTTATGCGACTTCCGACATAAAGTCTTTAAAAGGAACAGGACAGTTTTACAGAAGCATTCCAACTGAACAAAACACATGGCTGTGGCAAGCCTAAGTGTCACCCTTATTTGCTTACAAATTAACATCGCCACGCTATGGCGCCAACATGATAAGTAGACGTTTACATGGGCTTAACACCGCCTACCTTGAAATCCTCCGGATTTCAAGAGATAATCAATATTTTCAATAATCATGATAAATTCTATAAAAACAATAATAAACAAGAAAAATACTAATAAAATATACAGATACAAAAATACATTACATGGAATATTGTTGATATATAAACATTTCAAACAATATATTTTAAATAAAGCGTACATTTCAAGTATTGGGAATTGGTAAAATACATATATTAGAATTGCTGCGTTTCAAAATTCCTCGAGAGTTTTTACTATGACAACTCGTCCCTTTCCATCATTCCCTATTACTACATCTTGAATTCTACCCATTGGCAAGTACAACTAGGAAGATTTTCCTCTTTTAATAGGACAAGGCTATTTTTTTTTTTTTTGTATATTACTTATTTTCAAATTTCCATTTTCTGCGTTGTTGACGATTGTATAAATAATCCCTTGACCATTTTTTCCAAATAATTTGATTAATTTTTTGAACTTGTTGCCATCTAAGTGTCGATTATCTGGAATCTCAATTATATTAGATTCAGGAATGGAATTAATTGGACGACCGATTAAAAAATATCCAGGTGTTAAAGAACTGAAATCGTTGGGATCAGAAGAAAAAGGAATTAGTGGTCGACTATTTAATATACCTTCAACTTGATTAACAACAGTTAAAAATTCTTCAATAGTTAAATTAAAATTACCTATTGTCCTTTTCAAGTGATACTTAAACGATTTCACGCCTGCCTCCCAGAGTCCACCAAAATTTGGAGATCTAGGAGGCAAAAATTTCCAAGATATTGAATGTGAAATCAAATAAGATGCCAAATTATCCGGGGGAGTTTCCACAAGTTTGTATAATTGTTTTAATTCTGAATGTGCACCAACAAAATTAGTACCATTATCAGAAAATATTATGCTGGGAATACCACAACGAGCAACAAATCTTTTTAATGTTGTAATCAAGGCATCAGAAATTAAATCACTTAAAATTTTTAAGTGAACAGCTCGGGTCGAGAAGCAAACGAATATTGCTACATAAATTTTGTTTAAAACCCCCTTACGTTGATTTTTATATTTAATATAAAAAGGACCGCAAAGGTCATACCAGTATTGTAAATGGGGAGTTACTGTCACTCTTTCTTTAGGCAATGATGCCTTTAGCTGCTCTTCTATTTTAGGTTTGGCTTTAAAGCATTTAATACATTGATGAACTATTCTCCTAGCATTATTTCTCCCATTTAATGGCCAATATTTTTCCCTAACAAGATGAAGTAAGGTTTGGGGACCGACATGTAAATTATTTATGTGGAAATGTTCCATTATAATATTAGTAAGTTTATGATCTCTCGGTAAGAGTATTGGGTGTCTCTGATCGAATGGCAAATCAGAATAATCTAATCTCCCTCCAACACGAAATAATTCAAATTCATCTAGAAAAATATTTAAATTACTTACAGCTCCTTTGACAATTTCCTTTTTTGTTAAACTATTTATTTCTTTATAAAATACCATTGATTGTACTCCCTTTATGAGAAATCTTAAGGCATTCTCAAATTCTTTGACAGTCAAAGGAGCACTCCGTTTCTTCTTATTTCTGCATTTGAACACAAATCTGAAAATAAAACTAAGAATTCTAATTATTTTATGAAAATTATTACTTAAAGAGAGGATTTGATATAGAAAATTATTGTTTGACGAAAGAATTAAGTTTGTGGAAGTCACAGTTTTTAGTTCTGTCAAATATAGTTCCTTTTCAGGGGAATTTAATTCATTTTGGCATAAATCATCCATAATTTCTTCCATGGCAAAGGATGGCCCTGACCACCAGAGTTCCAGGCGCTTGAGATCAGAAGGATTGACTCCATAGGAGATGAGATCAGCAGGACTATCACAAGAGGAAATATGTTTCCACTGATAGTTAGATGTATGAGCTTGAATTTTGGAGACTCTGTTTGCAACAAAGGTTTTTAATTGATGTTTGCTCCTATAATCATATCTATTTTTCCAGGTTTGTCAAAACTGGGATCAGCTAAGATAAAACGATTAATGTCATTGAACCTTTTAATTTTAAGATTAGGTTGGATTGAAGGAACAAAATCAGTAATCCTAGGAACAATTAAAAAATCTAACGGGGAATTATAAGAGAAGAATCGTTATTACTAATAAATGCGTCATTTATTTTCCATTTAATATTTGTTGAATTTTCACTTAATCCGCTGACTGCGAGATTTATTTTTTTCTTTTCAAGACCAAGTTTTGAAGCAAACTGAAGTGTCATAAAATGCGATTGAGAAGCGCTGTCTAGAATTACCCTACCGCGAACATAAGTCTTCAACAGTGGAGACCAAACACCCACAATAGCAGTGGAGAGAATAACGACCTTATTCCCCTCTGATTGAGAGAAGAGAATGCCTGGACCGTTTGGGATTCAGTAGGATTATTTATTACCTCACCATTGTTAGGAGAAGTGACGGAGCCGGCTGAGTAAATAATGTATTCCAAGAAGATCCTTCTGTGTCGGACTTGAAAGTTGCTACTTCAAAGTATAAGGGCTGGTTATACGATGGTATGCATGATATGCCTGATTTTACAGTAAATGCATAATTTTTCTCTACCTTTCTTTAATGAGTAAAAGCATAAAATAGATTTATATTGTGTTAAATATAAAGAATCTGATATATATTTTTCATTTATTTTCATCCAAATAAACACAACACTATAGTCACAATAAAGGTGTTTTATAAACCAGAAGAACAATATGTTGCGAATACTTTGACTCGGCTTCTCTCTCTTTTTTTTTAAATATCAATTTAATAAGATATTTTAAATGGTCATAAGAGCCTTCATTATAGCCATTCAATGGTCATTATAGCCTTCTGCACTATGTTATAAGATGAATCTAATTTAAACAATGTAGACCAATTATTAATAATACAAAATATACATTAAATATTAGTATTTAAGTAGATTTAATTTTTACATGCTATGTCCCAAACTGAAAATTAAAAAAACATTCTTGAAATATCTTAAGTTCAATTTTACTGACTCAATTTTTGCTCATTTTGTTATGTTCAGTAAATTTTGATTCTTTCAATATTCAAAAATGAAAGTGAAAGGAATTTAAAAAAATTTAACTTGTTGATTCTTTTAAATAATTTCTTTATAAGAACTTTTAAGACATTTTCCATAAGTTTACCATTAAGCTAAAAAAGTTCTTTAAAATTTACAAGAAATTAGTCTCTTAAAAAGATTACTAATTGAAAACAAACATTTATTTTGTAGGCTTGCTTTTTCAAGACATGCAAGCCATTTTAAAGTTCAATATGAAAATAAAACTATTCCAATGTAGCAAAGGAATACTTAAATTTGTTTTTGCCTATAAGCAAGTGCCCAATAAAATCAAACAATATGACTTATTATGAATCAAGTAAATTTCATTACAATATGTGACTACCCAAAATTCGCAGTTTTGATGAAAATAACTTTTGTGTTTTTAAAGCCTATACATTTAAGATTCCAAAAAAACACTCTATTTTGGTTTCTACGATATTTAGAAGAAAAGTTATAGCATAATTAGTAAACTGGAATTGGAGTTAACAAAACCAGATGCTGATCCCTACACAAAATATTTTTAAGATATTGAATTTAAAATTTTCAGAACATGTTTTTATTTAGTTCTATCTGTGTTATGAATCAAAATCTAATCTCTGTGTACATACAGTGGACCCAAAATGTGTTCGTACACTTGCAATTTCCTACAAAATTTATTGTTTTCAACTAATAAAAATTAATATTTGAAATTGTAATGTTTTTATGTCTGCAACTTGTCTTTGGTGGAATGACATAATTATTTTTTTAAAAATAGTATAACTATTATTTTTAAGAATAAATAATCAAAAAGCTACTGAAAAATTATGCCACAAAAGTCTTCATACACTTAACAAAAATCCCAACATAGCTTTAAATATTGTGTATTGCTTTCTTAATTTAGAACTTAATAGGATATCTTTTAGTGGGTCCACAACAACTTTTAAACGTCTTGGTATAAGATTTAATCAGTTTTTTGTAATGTATGCATCGATTTATCTCCATGCTTCCGTGATTATTGTTTTTACTTCCCACTGTGTGTTTATATGTCATGTTTTCTTTTTATTTTAAATCTAGTTCTCCCCAAATATGCTCTGCGGGGCTAAATAAATTGATTGAGGAGGTGTTTTCAAAATTTTGGGTGCAGTTATAGAGACACCAGCGGTGTACATTGAGAGCAGTTCGCTTGGTGTCATTATCCTGTTAAAAAATGAAGTCGTCTAAAATATCCAAATTTTGAGAGGATAATTTAAAATTTCTCTTTAAAATATTTAAATAGAGCTCACCCTGTCTCACAGGCTATGGCAACTTTCATTCCTTCTCTTCGGGAAGGACACGACAACAACAACAAATAGAGCTCATTATTCTCAATACCATCAAAAAATACCAAACTACCTAATCCTGAAGCCTATTTACACCCCCCGCAAGAACACCTCTGTGTTGAAGAATGGAGGTGGAGGAGCTCTTGTTCCATATAAATTCACAGAATTAAATGTTTCATTTTTTCCTTTAAAACTATTATATGCCCATCAGAACCAAAAATGTTGAATTTTCTGTCATCCCAATCACTTTCCTGTCAATTTTGAATTTTCTGAAACTTAGTCACAAGAATCTATTTGGTTGAATGAACCCTGGAAGTGGAAGTGCTATTGTGTGGGGGTGTAAATCAGCTACAGAATTAGGTAATTTGGTATTTTTTGATGGTATTGAGAATCATGAGCTCTAGTCAAATATTTTAAAGAGAAATTTTAAATTGTCTGTCCAAAATTTGATACTGAACACTACTTCCTTTTTTAACAGGATAATGACGTCAAACGAACTGAACTCAATGTACACCACTGGTGTCTCTATAACTGCCCCAAAATTTTGTGAAAACACCTCCTCAATCAATTTATTTAGCCCAGCAGAGCATATTTGGGGAGGACTACATTTAAAATAATAAGAAAACATGACATATAAACACATAATGGGAAGTAAAAACAATAATCACAGAAGCATGGATGCAGAAATTACAAAAAACTGATTCAATCTATACCAAGACGTTTAAAAGTTGTTGTGGACACTAAAAGATATCCTTCTAAGTTCTAAATTAAGAAAGAAATACAATATTTAAAGCTATGTTGAGATTTTTGTTGAGTGTGCGAAGACTTTTGTGGCATAATATTTCAGTAGCTTTTTGATTATTAATTTTAATATTTAATTTTTAATAATAATATTTACACTATTTTTAAAAAAATAATTATGTCATTCCATTAAGAAGTTGCAGATATCATAAAAAAATTACAATTTCTATATATTAATTTTTATTAGTCGAAATCATTAAATTAATCTAAGTTAATTAATAAATTATGCCAATTCCTATTGCTATGGTTTGTAGTGAGAATTTTAATTTGTCTGATCAGAGAGTTTACTTCTCGCTTAAGTATTGGATTACATGTTAGCTGCCATTGCTTCCTAAACCTGTTTTTAACTTTAATCAGCTCCCTGATGTGGTGTGGAAGTCTGAGATGTGGAGTGTCTACAATTTTTGTGATAGTGGATGCGGCTATCGCACTTGTGATTATGCCCGTGAAGTTATTAATAGCGTTATCAATATTAATATTATCAGAATTAATAATAGGATTACCAGGAAGGGTGTTAAATACTATTTCTTGAAATTTAACCCAATTAGTAGTTTTTAGAGTGTTAAGAATTTTAGGAAGAGAATTATTTAGAGTGAAATCGATTATAACAGGATTATGGTCACTCCTAAGGGCACTAACAGAGTTAATATCACGCAGAGAAATATTGTTAGCGAAAGCAATATCAATTATAGTGCTGCAGCCACGGGAATAATATGTGGGAGCAGTGGGTGCGATGATATCCAGGGCGTGGGCGGAAGCCCACATGTACAAAGTATTACCACTATTGTTGGACTGCCCAGGGTTCCAACACGGATGGTGAGCATTGAAATCACCAAAGAGGAGAGCTTTGTGACTGTTATTGAGGATAGAGCGTCAAGCTCCGCTGAGTTAATGTAATTTAGCGGTGGCTTGTAAATGCTGGAGATTGTGATGCAATTATAGTTGCCTAACTCTAGCCCAATGGTAGTGTTTTCAAATGTGTTTGTTTTGATTGTAACTACGTGGTGTTTGAGAGAATTTTTAACAAAGATGGCTGTCCCCCCCCCCCCACGATGGGTTGAGCGGTCACTACGGTGACAAATATAATTAGGGATTTTAATGGAGAGAGCGGGACCCAGGTGAGTTTCCTGAATACCTATAATATCTGGGTCCACGTCGCTAACGAAATCCCTAAGCTCGCCTCTTTTGTTCCTAATACTATTTGCGTTCCAGCTCAGAACGCGAAGAGAGGAATTACTGGGGTTAGGGCGATTAAATTTTATTTCCGAGAGTAGACATGACCATTTGGAACATTGTTCCGAATTGTGCCATCATAGCGGACATTTGATCCAACAGAGCTTTGGTGTCCGAAGATGCGGTAGAGACGCTGACATTATTTTTTTCATTTTTATTATTATTTTTTTTATTCTCAAAAACCTTTGCTCTTTCTTCCCATACGTTCTTTGCAGGGGGCTTGCTTGGTTTGAGGTTTTTTGGATTTTTAGGACACCCTGAATAGTTTGCCGGATGGGGACCATCTCAATTGGCGCACTTAGCAGGGGAGTCCGTATTTTTTTTACAGTCTCTCGTAAGATGGTTGAGACCGCACTTCAGACACTTAGCCTCACGATTGCAGAATCGTGAGTGATGATAGAATAATTGGCACCTGTAACACTGGGCCGGCATGGAATTTTTATTTAAAGATTCTATTTTAATTTTATAGTAACCAATACTGGTTACTTTAAAAAATTTCTGGTTCTCTGAGGTCTTTTTTGAGACCACCAAAAAGAGAAACATATTGACATTTTTACTGCGATTCCGCATCACAGTAACGTGCTCGGGAACAATGTTGTGTTCGCCAAGAGCCTGAATTATTTCATTAGTGTCATAATCAGAGGGGAGATCCCTGATGACAGTCTTGAGCTGTTTTTCATCAGCGAGCTCATAAGTATGTGATTTTATTTTTTTTACAGAAATGAAGTTTTGAATTTTTCTGTGGGCGTCAATAGTTTCGGGGAAAACTTTAAGTTTGCCCCCCCCCCCACTATTTTGCCCATGAGTTTAATGCCAATGTGATCACTAAGATCTACAAATACCCCATTAGCCGAACTCCTGTGTCGGCCAATAGGATCACAGCCTCTCACCTAAAACCAATTTATCTCTCTTCTATGTTAATTTTGTTTCCCTCTGATCTTCGGTCGTTTGCTGCTCTCGGATTGGCTAGGATTAACCCCGCCTACTTCCAGATAACCGTTTTTCACCTGCTTTGAGCTCTTTTTAAGAGCGTTTTATTTAATTTTAACTTCTCACATCTGGAAAGTATTTAATTTTTATTATTTTTCAAATGCAATAGTTTTTATTTCTATTATTTTTCTTTACACTGGGCAATAATTAGATTCATTACAGTCACCTAAAAATACCTGACAGGTGATTAGAGTTCGTTAAGGACTATGTGCTCCATTTGCTATTCCGAATTAAACGTTGGGAGTGAGATTTTTTTATTTTTATTCTGGATCTATTTATGAAAGGGTTTAGGGGATATTTTTCTATTCTTTGGATTGGTTTATTGTCGTGGGTGTTGATGATATTAAAGAATTTGATGGCGATCTTTTTGATCACCTTTCTGAGGGTTTTAAGGCTTAGAGCAAACCTGATATCATCGTTTTGGATCTACCAATCAGCTTTAGTGATGGTACGGATAATTAAATTTTGAGCTCTTTCGATGATGTTAACATTCGAGTAGGCTGCATGACCTCCGATTGGGCCGGCGTAGACGAAGGTGGGTCTTAGGATTTGGATATAAATAAGCATTTTGTTTCTGAGAGATAAGAAGGATTTTCGGGAAATTAGTAGGCAGATTTTAGCCACGGAAATTCTGGAATTTTTACGTAATCATGTGATCTGTTGTTTAAAAGTGAGTCTTTTATCTAGAATGACACCAAGGTATTTGGTGTTTTGAGACCAGGGTATGTAGGTGTTATGTAAAAACAAGTCTGGTGATTTCTTTCTAATGTGACGAGAAAAGAAGACGGCCTCCATTTTGCCTACATTAAGGGCAATTTTCCAGGTGGAGAACCAATCTTCTAGTCTGGCTAGGTGTTTGTGTAGTGCTTGGGTAATTATTTTTGAGTCACTGTTCTGTACCAGGATTGCCGTGTCGTCGGCGTACATGCAGATTGTAGAGAAGCTTGCCCTAGGGATATCATTGACATATATATTAAAGAGTGTGTGTGAGAGGAGGGCCCCTTGCGGGACTCCCGCGTTGATATTTTTCAGGGGAGAATAGGAGTGGTTAACGAGGGCTGCAAAATTTCTGTTGTTTAGAAAGGAGTTAATTAGTTTAATTAAATATGTTGGAGAGTGTTAAGAGTTCTGATTAGTTTATAGAATAGGCCTGTATGCCAGACTCTGTCGAAAGCTTATTGGATATCGAGGAAAACAAACCCAGTTGGCTTATTTTCGGTGAAACCGGTTTTTACGTACTCCACCACACGCAGTAATTGGTGTGATGTGGAGAGATTGGCCTGAAACCGTGTTGTTGCGGTATCAGGATGTCGTTTTGTGTAAGGTGGTCGTTTAGCCTATTAAGGATTATTTTCTCAGTGATTTTGCTGAGGATAGGTAGGTGCGAAATTGGCCGGTATGAGTCGGCTAACGTGGGGTCTTTAAGATAGGTACAACTGTGACTGTGTTTTCCACGATTGTGGGTGGTAGATCTTCTTTTGAAATTGATGCATTCCATGCCAAAAAGATGTAGAGCCGCAATTAAAGCAAACGGCTGACCCATAAAATATTGATTTTTTAACATGTGACAACAATGCAATTTTCAAAATGCTTATTAAATATACCGTATTTGTCAATTGTCGTGTTATTTTTCTTTGCATATTACGTTATTCTATTTTTTTATTCTGCACATATTTCACATTATTGTGTTCAGGCAGCTTTACTACAAAAAATATTTTAGTCATTAAGAAACTAGTAGTAGATTTGAAATCAGCATAAAAAATACATTAAAATCAATAACAATATTTAAGATAGTGCAATGATTTCACAACGAAAAATGAAAGCAAACACTAAAATTACGCTAAAAAATGAGTGTGTTCAGGACTTTTTGCCACCACTGTACCTTAATCTGCCTCTGCAGGACTTTTAAAACTTTCATATGAAAGCTGAGTGTTTATTTATGTTGTTTTACTAATTAATTTCCTTAACAATATTAATATAGTATCATAAATTTAGGATATACTATACATTTTTTCCTATATTTTTTAAAGAATTTGTTCATATAATTATTTTGTTGCGTTATTAGCACTATTAGAAATTCCGTGCCTTTATTTTTGAAGTGCAGTTTGTAAAATAATATGTCTTTGATCCAGAAAGAGAAAGTATTAAATAACTTTATTTTAACATCAAAAAAGTAAAATAAAATCCCATATCATCATATAATTTATATTTCTAATACATTCGTCGTATGGGCCAAATTAGGAAGACATGCAAGCCTCTAAGATGTCGGAATAACAGTCCTCTTATAATCCCTATTATATCAGTATCTTGCTATTTCGGACATCTAACGGCATCCACGAGAAACAGTTTTCTAGATAAGTTGTAATTTTTTCCAACATGATAAAACTCTAAAATATTTCCTTTGTAATTCTCCAGAATCACTTCATTTGGAAATCTGTCCAATAGCTCACAATTAATGACATGTAACATAAGTTGGTATATCTCGTCTTTCTTTGCAAGTTCTTTAAAGTTATTGGGAGTTTGCCTCCAAAACTCCTTCAGTAGCCACACATAGTTGAAGTCCTTCCATCCTATCATTATCCTTTTATATATAATGAATTTCAGTAAATCAATGTAATTTTCTATTGACATGTAGGGCCAAATATTTTTCGAAACATTTAGGAATTCCTCTTGGAATGGCCAAACCAGGTAATACTGGAGAACTTTGGAAGAATATTGTCTCAAAATGTTTTCTTGCTCATTTTTTTCCAAAAATGAAAGACAAAAACGTACATCATCATAATCCATAATTTTTAAACCTATGTACATTTTATACCATGCCACTTTTTCAGTTGGTGACAATAATGAAAAAAATGCCCTGAAGTTCAAGGGATGAATTTTAATCGTTTCTAATCGAACAGCTCTTCTTGCCCCATACCCAAAACCAATACTTTCATAGTCGTAACCACAAATATGTTTTGCGTTATCTTTTTCAACCCTACTCATTTTTCCCCATAGAGATATAAAATCCCTTTCAAAACCATAAAGACGAGCTAATTTATAACAGTCAGAAATGGGTAGACTTTCGTTATTGATTAAGGATTTTACAGTTTTCATTCTGTCAATTTTGCCATGTGCATTCCAACAGAAGTATCTCTGAAGGTCTGTAAAATCAAATTTAGATTTATGTTCTGTCTGCCACTTCTGAATTTCTAAGCAAATACAACGAATTATAGTCATGAGTTGAGTTCTCAGAATGTTTGGAAGACCTAAGCAAGATATCTTCTTTAAAACCATCTCCTCCCACATCGTTGAAGGTAGATTATTTGCTGTAAATCCACGATCATTAAAACAAAAGCAATCGGGCCAATAGCTTAAGGTAGTTCCATCATATATGTACTTAGTTTCGTTGATGTATAATCTGTACATCATTTGCTGAGAACTGTCGGGTATTTCTTTATTTAAAAATAAGCATAATTCTTTGCTAGGAAAAGCAACACAGTTAGGTCCATATATTTTCAATAAAGCCTTCACCACCATATCATTACAAATTCTAACGGCAATAACGACAAAACTCATTTGCTGTAGGGTTGGCATGGCTGGGTCACCGAAAATCATTTTGAGGAATTGTCTTAAGAAAACCAATTCCTAACAATATTCAAAGGAAATCTGCAAATAAAAATAAAACGAGGAAAATACAATACCAATGCAAATATATTTTCATAAAAGTATAATATATATATATATATATAATATATGTATGTATATATGTGTATATATAATACATATATATATGTATATATATATATTATACACATATGATGTTAGTAAAAAATGCAACACCATGAAGGAATCATCAAAATTAATGAACTTTGCAACAAATATCAATTATAGGATGTTACGTAATACAGTAAAGTATCAGAGCCACCGCGCATGAGTGGCGTGCGCAGCGCCCTCTGAATTGATGCTGAAAGTGAATAAATAGAGTGCCGTTGTGGGATGTTGAAAATAGTCTATGATTATTTGTTAGTTACGAACGTTTAGTAAGACCAAAGTATGCCTCCACGACCAAATGAGAAATTTCAACAACTTACGAAGTTTGAATTGGGGAGGATTATCGGCCTTCGAGATGGAGGAATTTCCAGTAGCGCAATATGAGTTCGTGCGCAGCCGAACAGTTCCACAGTGATGCAAGTTTGGAAGCAGTGGACCGACGAGCACCGATCAACTTAAAAAACTGGCTGTAGACAACCGAAGGTGACGTCAGCGTGCGACGATTGACATATGCTCTGCATGGCGGTGATGACCGTACAGCATCCTCCAGATAGTTAGCAGCAATTTGGTCTTTTGCTACAGATGCACTAATGTCGACTTCGACAATTCATCGACGTCTTCTGCACCGTGGTTTGAGTGAAAGGGAGCCCTTATATAGAATCCTCCTCACGGCAAACCATCGACCTCTGCGTCTGCAATGGGCTCATGAGCCAAGAGCCTGGCAAGCTGATTAGCACCAAGTTGTCTTTTCAGATGAATCACGCTTCGATTTGTGGGACCATGATGGCCGCATTCGTTTTAGACATTATCCTGGTGAACGCTGCTTTCCAGATTGTGTTATCGAACGATATAGTGGCCTAACACCTGGAGTTATAGTTTGGGGGGGGGTGATTTCGTATCATAGACGATCTAATTTGCTACGTATTGAGGTTAATCTTAATATCAATAGGTACGTCCGTGAAGTTCTATAGCCCGAAGTCGTTCCCTTTCTTCAAGGCAGCCCCGGAGCTATCTTTCAGCAGGATAATGCATTCTCACATATTGCAAACACTGTTCGAGACTTCTGTTCAGCCCAACACATGCAACTTCTTCCTTGACCTGATTCGCCATATATGTCACCTATCGAACACGAGTGGGATTTGGTTGGTTGACGTCTTGCTCGTAATCTGCGTCCTGCAGCTTCAAAAGACGAACTTTTGCTGCGCATCCAAGCATTATGGAATTATCTTCCGCAAGCAGGCATTCAAAACCTGTTTGACTCAATGCCACGTCGTATAGCAGCACTTATGCAACGCTTGGTGACTGCACCAAATACTGATTTCGGACATTTCATACTATTTTTTTGCTTAGAAAATTTTGTTATTTTTCTTTACTAATACATGTCGTTTGTGTATTAAATTTCATTTAATTCTGATGATTTATTTTTGATTTTGCAATTTTTACAAACAACAGTATATATATATATATATAGAATAATAAACTGAAAAAATAACAAGACTTAACTATCAACTAACAAAGCCAGAAGATAGAAACTACAATTAAAGGCACACAACTATAAAAAAATGGTGTAAATGTATATTGTACAAAATTTAAATAAACGCATGCATAGCAGGAAACAGAGTTAGAACTTTAAAATGGAAGAAACCAAAATAGTCAATGGACTAAAATGGCCACCTAATATGATTTCTAAAGCTGCTGCTGAATTAGGACTAGCAAATTAGGGTTTAGTATACTTTATATTAATCCATATATATATATATATATATATTTAATTTGATAAAATACATATACAGACAACAATTTGCTGTGTTGATTTTTAAGAAGGAATCAGTAAATCAGAAAAAATGGACAAAGATTCACCAGAAAAAAAGTATAGAAAAGAGTCAAACAATATACTAATAGAAATAATATAGTTAATGTTCTAAGTCAGTAGATTTCAAACTTTCTAAAACCTCGGATACTAGAACTAGAATTTGATTTCGTGGATACCCTAGAACTAGAAAGTATTTTTGTGCTACCCTATCCACACATACATTTAGAAGAATTTATCTTAAAATAAAATTCAAAGTACCGCACAATAATAGATAAATGTATAGGCAATCTTTAAGGTAGTGCATTTAATATTAAAACATTTTAATTTAATATATTCTTTAATATTACACTCATGTTCATAAATTAAGGCTAATTCGCAATCACACAGAAATTGAACTCTAAAATAAAAATTTCACCTGTAGAATTATCACACACATCTTGAAGAAAAATATGCAAATTACAGGAAACCACCAGATGGCGCGAATAGTACGTCACAATGACGAGAGTGTAAGAGACGGGTATATAAGGAATGGTGGCAAAGAAGTAAAATTGTTCACAAGCGCCTTAAAAGCCTTTTAGTGCAATAACCGCATCGTTATGGCACAAAGGAAGCATTTGGATGATTTTTTACGTGGTAGAATTATCGGACGACTGGAATGTGGACGTACACAGCTGGAAGTATCCGAGGAACTTGGAATAACCCAGAGTGTCATCTCCCGGCTTTGGCAACGATTCGAAGATGATGGTAATGTGAGTAGATGTTACGGCACAGGTCGCCCCCGAGTTACAACGCCGAATGAGGACCTATATTGGGCAGTTATTGCCAAAAGAAACAGACGGAGTACAGCATCAGACCTATCTTGTCAGCTCTCTTCAGCTACCTGTACAACAGTTTCAAGGCAGACCGTGTACAGACGTTTAGGGCACATTGGTCAATATGCTCGTAGGCTTGTCAGGTGTGTTCCCCTTACCGGAACTCACTGTAGCCTGCGATTAGCATGCATTGTGGACACTGCAACAGTGGTCTTGTGTGATGTTTTCCGACGAGTCCAGGTTTAGTTTGCAGTCGAATTCTCGCCGTACTTTCATATGGAGAGCGCCAGGTACCCGTTACCACCAAGAGAACACCATTAAACGACACCGTTACGATGGTGTAGGATGGCTCGTTTGGGGAGGAATTATTCTTGGTTCCAGAACTGACCTGCATGTTTAGAGTGTAACGATGACATCCCACACCTATCGGGATGTCATTCTGGAACAACATGTACGTATGTTTCGTTGCACCATGGGTGCTGAATTTCTGTTTATGGATGACAACGCCCGTTATCACCGTGCAAGCATTTTAGACGAATGCCTTCAATCGGAGGATATCACCCGTATTGATTGGCCAGCATACTCACCAGACTTGAATCCAATAGAGCATTTGTGGGATATGCTTGGCCGACGAATTGCAACCCGTCAACCCCCTCCCACCTGTCTACTGGAACTTCGGAGGGCATTGCTTGATGAGTGGTGTAATATCCCCCAAGATCATATTGATAATTTGATACTCAGCATGCGTAGGCGTTGTAAGGCCAGTATTGCATCATCCGGGAGACATACTCCGTATAAACCATCATACTAACCCTGTTATACTGTTTTTTGTAAATAGGTTTTTTTTTGAAATTTGCTCCAGGGAGTAAATATCGCAATTTTTATTAATTATGTTAAACATATAGCAACTTTTTTGCTCTTTACCTTTTGTTTAATAAATAGACTTTACAAATAAGTCAAATTTGTTTTGCTTCTTTCTCTGTCTTTGCCTGAAATTCATTATCCTTAATTTATATGGACATGAGTGTATTAACAAGTTACAAGCGTAAACTGCCCATGCATTATGTTTAGTAACTGGAATAAGTGCTTGTATTTTTTCACGCAAAATGCCGAAACCTAGGTCTATTGAAAGTAC